>JAGFPH010009341.1:0-15030 GCA_018207615.1 Philaenus spumarius | reverse complement strand
GTGATGATTATTGTGTACAGTAGTAAGTAAGAGGTTTTTATAAAACTCAACATCATTATTCAATGTAAATTTATTTCCGTATTCATGATGATAAAAAATATTTGAAAACACATAGGATTTAACTATTTACTTTGCCTTCCCAAAATCAACCGATTTCCTTCATATTTGGTATAAAAATAATCACGCGATCAAAACACAGCGAATGATATATTTTGTTTTAAGTTTTTCTTTCAATTAAAAAAGTTTGCATAATGACACTGGGACAAACAGCAATAACTCTAATACAAAGGCAGACGACAAGTGCCCATCCCCGATGTCGCACAATAGGCCTGAGGGTAAGGGTTTTATTACGGTCATTTATATTTGCCTCACGCTGAGGTGAAATGAACTATAAATTTCAGTCCCAGCTACAGTATTTTCACTTTGTGTAAATATATAATAATATGTTGGTGTCACTTCTCAATTTAAAAAAAGGTACTAATCTAGAAATTATATCTATCAGCTTAGCAAGATGGCGGAAAGTTTGCTATGTTAATTCGCCCTTTCAACTCTTGGTTTTTTTGTTGTTAATTATTTTAAATAATCAGTAGAATTTATAGTTTAATTATATTTAAAACAAATTTGAATTTATTTTTATTCTCTAAATAGTTTTGGTCAAACTATCTACACTAATTCCATTGTTGTGAGCCTATACAATATAGTGCCAATTCTGTAATTTTATATGCATTTTAAAATGTAAATAATGTGACACTACTTTTTATCTGAACAGGTTGTTTCCTTTAGATTAACTTCAACACTTACTACTTTGACTTCTCTATAGAATCAACACCCCTCAGTAGGTATGCAGTAGTAATTGAATGTTGCAATTTACGCAAGTTTGAATTTTGTCAAAGCACATTCATAATTTAGCATAGCTTAAGTATTTTCAGCTAAATTACAGCTATTTGTTTGTGGTAATGGGTTATTCGGATAATATAACCTTTTGGTGATGATTAAATCTGAGAGTTTGAGCATTTGGTTGATTGAATTGTTTGCAGCGATGTATTGTTTGCGTAACAAAGAAGCGATTACGTTTACTGCGAAATTATCACAGTACATATGTATTGTGAAACAAGTCCTTAACAAACCTCTAGTCCCTATGGAAGGCCGGTAAATCTATCTATATAAAAGCGAAATGGCACTCATTCATTCATCAGCAGAACTAAACATCTACTGAACCAAATGAGTTCAAATTTGGCATGCATGTTCAGTTGGACCTTTAGACGCGCACTAAGAACGGATTTTGAAAACATCCCAAAGATACGCCCAATATTCGCGTTTTTCTAGCGATTTTTTGCGTTTTCTCAGCTTTTTCGAGAACTAATTGGCAGAAAATGTTGAAATTTGGTACTTAGGTTCGTTTAAGGCCTAAAAGTAGACTTTAAAAAAATATTTGAGATTCTCAGAAAATTACGCCAGAAATAGGCGTTTTTGCATTTTTCCTTGCGTTTTCAATGCGTTTTTGATCATCCTCAAATTACGCCCGAACGGATTGGAATGAAATTTGGTATGTAGCTTCCTCTAGGGCCTTAGGCGCTCTCTAAGAAAGGGTATGAAAAATTTCGAAATTTTAGGAGGGGTTTGGGGGGATCAAAGTTACTAAAATCATATTTCAGATCTTTTATTATTTTGACAATTGTGGTTTTATTATTTAAGATGTATATATATAAAAGCCAAATACCACTCACTAACTGAACACTTCAAAAGATTACAATTACGTTAAAAAGACTGAAAATACTAACCACCACGGGCAACGCCGTACGTGTCAGCTAGTCTAGTTATACGTTTTGCAGTTAGAGTGCGTATTTAATAATAACTCTAGAATATGCGATGACGTCAGTTGTGTCTTTGTAATATTGAACACTGAAATTACTTATGTCTACTTTAATTAATGCCCTTGCTTCGATACGGTTGACTTTTCTTATTTCTTTCTCGATTATCGAGATTAAATATATTATTGTTAAAAACACTTACCCCTAATTCATGAAATTCAGAAAGTGTAAGATCGATTCCTACGAATGGTCGGTACAGGGCAAGGCCTAAACCACAGAGAAGTCCCTGTCATGCAGATCGCGGATAGTCTCAGCCTCTAAACCCTATCAACCAGAAGATCCCTCCAGGATGCTGTCCTCCTACATAAATTGCTCAACCATCTGATCGACTCTCCAGAGCTCCTTTCGTTGTTTTCCTGGCACGCGTTCAAGAGACCTCTTCTGGCGAAGCTTCGCAAAGACAAACTACCTAAAAATTCCGCCCTCGACCGAATCCAGCGCCTGAGCAATGAATTTGCTCCTTCTGTAGACTTTTTCAACCCCCCCTTTTCTGCCTTTAAGAAATAAGTGTAACGTCTCTTAGCTGATGTGCCTTAACAAGCATGTCCTTCGCCTTGCATTATTGTTTTCATTATTGGGGTTGTTTTTGTTATCTTGTCCTATATAGTTTATTGTTGTTTTCCTTAATGCTTTTATCAATGTTGCATGTAAATCTATAATTTTTTTTAGTTTTATATTAGATTCACTACATTAGTTCTCAGAAATCAATATTTATTAAAGTTTTCTATTCGATTCTCTACATTCTAGTTCTCAGATAATATTATTTGTTCATCACAACTGTTATTTACTGTTATAAAACCGCGTATTGTTGTTATCGTCTTGTTTTATTGCATTTGCTTGGTTATCAATCTTCCTTAATCAATGTTACCTTTATATGTTGTTAACTAGCTAGGTCATCAAATTATTTTATCTTGTTGTAAATGGATTGTCCGTTGGTAAATAAATAAATTGTATAACCGCTCATTTTAAAGGTATTAATAAAAGAAAACAAACAACGCAAAATGAGAGGTCTTTGCCCAAATCTTAACCCAATTTAAAATAGTGATCTATAAACAATAAGGAAAATGATAAAATTACATTTGTATTAGAATGTATTTAAAAAAAAAAAATCTGTCTACAATTACTAACATTCTGAAGCAGTCACTGTTGTAATAACTTGCCAGCTTACATTTCACACGAAATGCTCAAATTCCTTACCCTCGTCGGCTTGAAACTGTGCCAATATAATGTAAAAATGTGAAACTGCTCGCTGCAATGTCTCTATAATAGTAATTAGTTGGGTGGTTTTATGTAAAATTCGATTTCTGAGATCATCTACATCCTGCAGTTTTGTTTTGTTAACGCTGTCTTTGAAAAATTAATATTTTTGTTAAAGTAAACATTTAGAAAACAATTTCGGTTTACTTGTACCCGTTTCAAACTGGCGGCCCACATCGTATGCGATTTACGTTTTTTGTTTTTTTATTTACTACCTACCACCAAACGGTTTTACTAAAAAATCTCCAATATTTCGAAACATCTATGCTATTATATAAAAATCTAATGATGTCTGTCTGTGTGATGTGTTACTCATTCACGTAAAAAATACTGGATGGATTTGAATGAAATTTGAAACGCATATAGATCATGACCTGGAGTGAGACATGGGCTAGAATTAATTTAGATTTAAGGTTGAAACAACCCCTAAAACAATAAATATTGATTATTATACTTCCATTAAGACTAGAGAGCTGTAAATATGTACATTTATTTCTTACAAGATATATATAAAAAGTAAAGCATATTTGTATTTTTTAGTGTACTGCTAAGGGGTTAAAATGTAACAACCCCTAAAACAATACAAATTAATTATTATACTTCCCACTAATCTAGAGAGCTGGAAATTGGTACATTTATTTCTTACAACAAATATATACTATGTCAATCATAATTACATTTTATAGCGTGCTGCTAAGGGGTGAAAATGTAATAACAACCTCTAAAACAATAATCATTTATTACTATGCGGCGAAACTTTGCACAGTGTGTGAATCCACGGGTACCTTCTAGTTACTAGTAATACACAATAGTCCAATTTCATTATTATTCTACAGAAATGTTAAACTCATTTGAACAACTTCTTCTGAAAAGCTTGAATCTTTTACAAACGAACTTATGTAACGTGATTCAATCCAGAAGTTGAATTGCTTTTTGTATTTTGTTTTTATTCATGGTAATGAGCCGAAACCAAAAATCTCAACCTAAAAATCGGCTTCTAGTGAAAAGTACATTTTTGATGCATTTCGAGTGAATAGCTAAATCATTTTTAAATATCTCCGGCTCCATCGGTAGTAGAAAATTTAAAAATAGACATTTACACTCGTAATTGAATAACAGAATAGATTCTAAAATATGTTGATAAAAGAACCTACACTTAAAATAACCGTTTACCCTAAAACCATTTCTCAATAAACAGCAATCATTGATTTTTTAAAAAAATGGTCAGTTGTTGGTATAAATAATTGTTGAAATCTTTTAAATCGAATCATGTATTTAAACACATTTAGAAACACTTATTTTTATTAAAACATCTGATTATTTTCACTCAATTTATTGCTTATTAGTACAAAAATATACGTATAGAGATTTTTTTATTTTATTTTAATGTATTGTCAACGTAAGTATAACCAGACAATTTGATAGTCTTTTCATTTACGACTGTTTTACTTTCTTGTTTTCTGCGACCAATAGAGCCATATATATTTAAAATTACTGTAATGATTCGCTCAAAATTCATCAAAAATCAACTTTTCTCGGAAAGACGCAGATAGATATTTCTGAGATTCTGCAAAAGAACAATCTAAACATTAAAAAAATGCAACTTCTCAATTAAATCGATTTCCCTGCACTATACTATAGATCCACTAGTGTAGGCTTAGAGATTCGACGATTGATTTTGTCCACAGAATAACCAACATTATTGAAAAGCATATATGAAGAACAGACAATCTACTCAGCCATATTCCTAGACGTGTTCAGACGTTTTGTTAAGGTTTCATATAAATTATTATTGTTGAAAAATAAGTGAAAAATAATTTACCACAATCATACTTTGAAATATTTCAGTTTTACTCATGGAAGATTTTTTTAGGTTAAACCAGATGGATAATAAGTACGACTAGCAGACCCGTGAGAATATTTAGCAAGTTAGTAGTACGCCTGCTTACCTGATTTAATACAGTGATTAATTTAAGTAAATTGAGTTTATTTATTTATGTTGGTTTACTAACTAACATCTGTCATGTTAGTTAAACAGATTGTTAATATTATATGACGCCTTTCATTAGCAACCATAAGAAGTAAAATATAAAAGTTTTTTAATAATTTTTTATAAAGGAAACATGGCATTTAGGCTGTTTGTTTATTTTTCGCCAATAGCGGGAAACGAAAGTTTTAAAATGATGCTTGAATAATTATTTTTGATGAAGAATTAAGGGAGATATCGCTTAGCGACAAAAAAATACCTCTGAGAAATAATATATAACGTTATACATATGGAAGTAGGAGGAGTACATAAAGCCATGTCCTGGGACCGATTATTTTTCTTTTACATTTAAACAGCTGTTATAATTGCTGCAGTAAATACACAGCAAAACGACTCTTGCAATCAAGCTATAATGTATTTTCCTGGAATTTATGAAGGGTATAAATGGATCGTAATTAAAGTAAATCTGTACATGTCGACTTTGCATACACAAAGCGTGACCAAGTACAAGCTTATAAATATAATCGAGCTTTACTCATGAGAAAACATCATTTCTAGAAACAATAACACATAACATAATTCCCACAAAATACGTTTAATGGTAAAAAGCGTTTCAACGACAAAGTCGTCATCTTCAGTGATATTTGAGATACAACTAAGTTATAACGTTTACAGTCACAGTTTTACTATGTGATGTTCGGGCATCACCGGAGATGGTAACTTTGTCGATGAACTTACTGTGTTCAAGTTTGGTTCTATCAAGTAAATATAGTATAACTTGACTTTAACAAAAGTATAACGATTTTGTGGAAAACTGAGATACATAGTTGACAGTGGGAGATAGATAATTATTAAGTAAATGAGAGTGTAATAAAGAAAGATAGAAGACATGCGAAACGCACAGATTTCTGTAATTCGTACTCCATATATTTTATTTCCTCCTTGACCACATTTTATAATACATTTAGTTTCTTAACGAATTAGAAATACATTAAGAAATGTACGTGGTGTACATTTTCTTATGTTTCCTTTGAACCTTCAAGCTGCATTTTTGCTTATTGTTAATGGGTTTATAACCTAGTTTATTCTTTTCGTTGAATAAAAATTCATTTTTGGGGGTCAAAAATAAATTTATGTACTAACAACCCAAATTTTAAGACGGTAAAAAAATCTGTACAAGGTGGTTTATTTTTAAAAAAATTCGAAAAATCGGTTTAAATTGCTTAAGGGCAATATGCTCCGGAGCACCTAAAATTAAATTTTTGGATTTTTGTTTTTTATTGATTATTATTGCCCTTTAATTTAGGTTTAAAGCAAGACTAAATTTATTATTATATCTCAAGTCTAAGTGGGTAAAAATACGTTTTTGGTTCGTATGTCACATGAGAATAAGACAAATTTTGTATCATATTCTTAATAATTTGATATAATTTATCCAATTAGAAAATAATTAAAATTGCCGCCTATGGTGTGAATTTTCATTTTTGTAGGGATATTTAGCTTTTCCTGTAGTGTCTAACCTGATCAAACAGTATATGATGATATTCAGCTGATGACAACCCTGCATATGGGGCTGGTATGCAAAAAAACTTTAAACATGTTATCCGGAAATCATATATTTTATTCACAAAGAGAACATTTTATCAAAATCTATCTAAATTTTCAGGGATTGTTTAATGGAGTATACTAAGGGTTTCAAAGAGAGTATTTTGTAATAAAAGTGATAGTTTCTAAGTTATGACTGAGAAATGTGGTAAAAACAGGTCAAAATTCTATTATTTTATTAAAATAATGTCAAAACGTATTCAAATGCTTGTATTGAAAAACCCTCAGGTTAAATTTTGTATTTAAGTAGTCTAGTACTAACACACTGATAAAATTTTACTAATTTTGATCCAGCAGTTTTTGAGAAAGTGTTCCTCAAATATTGTATTTTTAACATTGCCGAGATAGGGCGCTCCGGAGCCCATTAAAAACTCATAAATTTAGAGTGAAGCTTTCTAAACTCATTAGTTTTGTTGAATGGCGTCTAAAGATCTTGTTTTTACCACGGGCAATATAACACTGCAAGGCCCTAGTGAAGTGTTGTTCTATACAAATAAGAGTGAACTGAAAATAGACACGTCAATATGTCAATAATATGTATTCTAATCGATAAATATTCTTTTTTCTGCACGTTACACAAACAACACGTCAATAACGTAAATACGTTATTTATTATCCATTACAGATAGACAAGATACTATGACTCATAGTAGACTATCTCTCGTTGTAATCAAACAGGCTTTGTATGCAGTGGCGTAAATAACACTGCCACAACCCCCGCAGTACGGGGTGGCGAGACAGGTCAAGGGGCGCCACGACCCTACACATATAAAAAATAAAAAGGAATTAAAAAATTAAATGTAGTAAACACATTATCAACAAAATAAATTTTACAATGAACAATATTTCATTAGTATATCTTAATAAAACTGTTCCATAAACAATATAACCACGGATCATAAGTCTGAATCCGTAATCATTACGGTAGCGCAATCTGTTTACTAGCAGTTAACAATAATGCCTGGTAAACTTTAGTTATTGTTAATAAACGAACTATTTGCTCCCCCACCAAACAAATGTTTTTCGCATTCGGCCGCACTGGTTAGATCCACCGGTAGGTCGATGACGTCAGAGTGGTGGATTCAACCAATAACTGTGCGGCCGAATGAACTAGTAGATTGTAGCGGTAACTGAACTGTCAAATTCGTAAGTTATGGTTTTTGTCGCCATGATATCCAGCGTTGTGATAGATGATGTATCGCTAATTTATTGCGGTGAAAAAAATGGAGTGCGATATGGGAAGCGACGTCATCTACCGAAATTCGATTAGCGGCATTCGGCCGCAATAATACCTACCGGTAGCTACCGGTGAGTGCAGCCGAATGCACCCTTTGTAAAACCACCAGGTGTTAGGTGGCTATATATATCGTAAAAAAAAGTAAAAAGAAAAACGGGTAATTGTTCGGTTCATCCGGAAGTAGTAAGTGGAAATAGCAAATAATTCTTGTAATTCTGAAACCATGTTAAATTATGTTAGATCTAATAAACATAGTTTTATCGGTGAATCATTCGTTTTAACTAAAAAATAAAACGAAGTAAAATACGCTTGTCTACTGGGCGAGAGTTGGGAGCAATTGCGTTGCAATATTCGTTCCCCATCTTGTCTTGCAGCTCGCTTTATGTCATCTCACACGCGTCCCAATATGCACCTAGCCTTAATGATGTGTGCGTAGTGTGTACCAACGTCTTCACCGTGATAGATACAGACAAAGTATAATCACCCCCTTCAAAGTATAAGTACGCCCTCAAGCTTTCGAACTTACACGTTGACAAGTATTTTCACATGAAGAAAAAGAAGAGGTTTTAAATAAACATGATTTGTGACAAGTTGTTAACAACTAAATTTTAAAAGCTTACATTGCCAGTAGTAGAGATTTACATGAATGTCAAAGGTATTCTGAACACAATATTTTGTGCTGGTTGTAAGTGAAATTTAAAGAAATTGCTGCGGTAAGTGTTGTGCATAGATTTTATAAGGAAAATCCTAATTCAAAGTTACGAAACATATAGTCTGAAACATATAGTTCGAAACCGGTCGTGAGTTATTAAATAGTTGTGTGGATTGTAACAGTGTGTGTTTTTCTTATCAACCTCATATAGTCTGACGTAACAGCTAAGAAACCTATGATACTTATATTCGACGAACATGTGTTTCAGCTTTTTTACTTATGATATTTATTTTGTGTTTAATATAATCAAATAGAGGATCAAAGACTCTGAAATCAGCATGCCAAGCATTAATATAGATAACGGTAAGAAATGTATTCAGGCAACATATTTTGTGTAATAAGTTGTCTTTTAAAATCATAGTCGTTACAAGATATGAATATTTTATTAGCAATATGCCTCTTCCAAGTATAACAGAAAAAGTAAAGAAAGAAAGGGAAGACGGATTTAACCCCAAGTGAATTTCAGTTTGTTCCGGAAGGGCAGAGAGCTTTTGTAGCATTATATTGTCTCACAGGAATAGGATGTTGTACCTCTTACCGTTTCTTATATCCTATTGAAAATTGCCTTTGAACCATTAGGGTTCAAATCTGTCTGGTGTAAATATTTTATTGCTTATTATTGCCCTAATTTAGCTTTGAAACCATGCTAAATTTATCATTATATCTCAATTCTAAGCGGGTAAAAATACGTTTTTGGTTCGTATACCAAATGCGAATAACACAAATTTTGTATCATATTCTTAATAATTTGATATAATTTATCCAATTTAAAAATAATTAAAATTTGGTGGGAATTTTCATCTTGGTAGGAATATTTAGCCTTTTCTATAATGCCTAACCTGATCAGACAGTCTTTGATGATATTCAGCTGATGACGACCCTGCCTATGGGGCTGGTATGTATTAAATATGAAAATAAAACTTTAAACATGTTTTCCGGAAATCATATATTTTATTCACAAAAGGAACATTTTATCAAAATCTACCTAACGTAATGATCTGAAATTTTCAGGGGTTGTTTAATGGAGTATACTACGGGTTTAAAAAAAAGTATTTTGTAATATAAGTGATTATTTCTAAGTTATGACTGAAATGATCACTTATATTACAAAAACAGGTCAACATTCTATTATTTTATTAAAATAATGTCAAAAAGTATTCAAATGCTTGTGTTGCAAAACCCTCAGGTTAAATTTTGTATTTAAGTAGTCTAGTACTATCACACTGATAAAATTTTACTAATTTTGATCCAGCAGTTTTTGAGAAAGTGTTCCTCAAATATTGTATTTTTAACATTGCCGAGATAGGTCGCTCCGAAGCACCTCAAAAACTCATAAATTTAGTGTGTACTAAATAATTGAAGCTTTGTAAACTTATTAGTTTTGTTTAATATCATTTAAAGTTCTTGTTTTCAATACGGGCAATATAACACTTCAAGGTCCTAGTGAAGTGTTGTTCTATTTAAATGAGAGTGAACTGAAAATAGACACGTCAATATGTATTCAGTTCTAATCGATAAATATTCCTTTTTCTGCACGTTACACAAACAACACGTCAATAAAGTAAATACGTAATTTATTAATCCATTACAGATAGACAAGATACTATGACTCATAGTAGACAATCTCTCGTTGTAATCAAACAGGCTTTGTATACAGTGGCGTAAATAACACTCCCACAACCCCCGCAGTGCGGGTTGGCGTGGCAGGTCAAGGCGCGCCGCGACCCGGACACAAAAAATATTAAGGAATTAAAAAATTTAATGTAGTAAACACATTATCAACAAAATAAGTTTTACAATGAACAATATTTCATTAGTTGGCTATATTTTAATAAAACTGTTTCATAAATAATATAACCACGGATCATAAGTCTGAATCCGTAATCATTACTGTAGCGCAATCTGTTTACTAGCAGTTAACAACAATGCCAGCTAAACTTTAGTTATTGTTAATAAACTAACTATTTGCTCCCCCACCAAACAAATGTGTTTCAAATTCTTCCGCACTGGTTAGATCCACTCGATGACGTCAGAGTGGTGGATTCAACCAACAACTGTGCGGCCGAATGCATTGGTAGATTATAGCGGTAACTGAACTGTCAAATTCGTAAGTTATGGTTTTTGTCGCCATGATTTCCAGCGTTGTGATAGATGATGTATCGCTAATTTATTGCGGTGAAAAAAATGGCGTCCGATATGGGAAGTGACGTCATCTACCGAATTTCGATTCGCGGCATTCGGCCGCAATAAGACCTACCGGTAGCTACCGGTGAGTGCGGCCGAATGCACCCTTTGTAAAACCACCAGGTGTTAGGTGGTTATATATATGTTTATTAAACCTTGGTTATTATAACTTGAAAAATAACCAAATCGTCAAAAAACGTAAAACGAAAAACGGGTAATTGTTTCGGTTCTTCCGGAAGTAGTAAGTGGAAATAGCAAATAATTCTTGTAATTCTGATATTATGTTAAATTATGTTAGATCTAATAATCATCGTTTTATCGGTGAATCATTCGTTTTAAACATTCTAAAAAATAAAATGAAGTAAAATACGCTTGTCTACTGGGCGAGAGTTGGGAGCAACTGCGTTGTAATATGCGTTCCCCAACACGACGAGTGTGGCGCGATCTTGTCTTGCAGCTCGCTTCATGTCATCTCGCACGCGTCCCAATATGCGCCTAGCCTTAATGATGTGTGCGTAGTGTGTACCAACGTACCAGCGTCATCACCGTGATAGATACAGACAAAGTATAATCACCCCCTTCAAAGTATAAGCCCGCCCTCGAGCCATCGCACTTACACGTTGACAAGTATTTTCCTATGAAGAAAAAGAAGAGGTTTTAAATAAACATGATTTGTGACAAGATTGTTAACAACTAAGTTTTAAAAGCTTACATGGTCAGTAGTAGAGATTTACATGAATGTCAAAGATATTCTGAACATAATATTTTGTGCTGATTGTAAGTGAAATTTAAAGGAATTGCTGCGGTAAGTGTTTTGCAAAGATTTTATAAGGGAAATCCTAATTCAAAGTTACGAAATACATAGTCGGACGTAACAGCTAAGAAACCTATGATACTTATATTCGTCGAACATGTGTTTCAGCTTTTTTACTTATGACATTTATTTTGTGTTTAATATAATCAAATAGAGGATCAAAGACTATGAAATCAGCATGCTAAGCATTAATATAGATAACGGTAAGAAATGTATTCAGGCAACATATTTTTTGTAATAAGTTGTCTTTTAAAATCATAGTCGTTACAAGATATGAATATTTTATTAGCAATATGCCTCGACCAAGTATAACGGAAAAAGTAAAGAAAGAAAGGGAAGACGGATTTAACCCCAATTGAATTTCAGTTTGTTCCGGAAGGGCAGAGAGCTTTTGTAGCATTAATATTGTCTCACTGGAATAGGATTTTGTACCTCTTACCGTTTCTTATGTCCTATTGAAAATTGCCTTTGAACCATTAGGGTTGAAATCTGTCTGGAGTAAATATTTTATTGCTAATTATTGCCCTTATTTAGCTTTGAAACAATGCTAAATTTATTATTATATCTCAAGTCTATGTGGGTAAAAATACGTTTTTGGTTCGTATATCAAATGCGAATAACACAAATTTTGTATCATATTCTTAATAATTTGATATAATTCATCCAATTTGAAAATAATTAAAATTGCCACCTGTGGTGGGAATGTTCATTTTGGTAGGAATATTTAGTTTTTTCTGTAGTATCTAACCTGATCAAACAGTCTTTGATGATAGTCAGCTGATGACAACCCTGCATATGGGGCTGGTATGTAAGTAAAACTTTAAACATGTTTTCGGGAAATCATATATTTTATTCACAAAATGAACATTTTAACAAAATCTATTCAACATAATGATCTGAAATTTTAAGGGGTTGTTTAATGGAATATACTACGGGTTTAAAAAAGAGAGCATTTTGTAATATAAGTGATCATTTCTAAGTTATAACTGATAAATATGGCAAAAACAGGTCAAAATTAAAATAATGTCAAAAAGTATTCAAATACTTGTATTGCAAAACCCTCAGGTTAAATTTTGTATTTAAGTAGTCTAGTACTAACACACTGATTAAATTTGACTAATTTTGATCCAGCAGTTTTTCAGAAAGTGTTCCTCAAATATTGTATTTTTAACATTGCCGAGATAGGGCGCTCCGAAGCACCTCAAAAACTCATAAATCTAGTGTGCACTAAATAATTGAAGCTTTGTAAACTTATTAGTTTTGTTAATGGCATCTAAAGTTCTTGTTTTCACGACGGGAAATATAACACTGCAAGGTCCTAGTGAAGTGTTGTTCTATTCAAATGAGAGTGGACTGAAAATAGACACGTCAATATGTATTCAGTTCTAATCGATAAATATTCTTTTTTCTGCACGTTTCGCAAACAACACGTCAATAAAGTAAATACGTTATTTATTATCCATTACAGATAGACAAGATACTATGACTCATAGTAGACTATCTCTCGTTGTAATCAAACAGGCTTTGTATGCAGTGGCGTAAATAACACTCCCACAACCCCCGCATTGCGGGTTGGCGAGACAGGTCAAGGGGCGCCGCGACCCGGACACATACAAAAAATATAAAGGAATTAAAAAATTAAATGTAGTAAACACAAGTAGAGTACCGGTCACCTGAGTCCAAGAGGGGAGGGGGGCCAATCACACGACTCTAAACCCTTGGATGGGGGTGGACCTTGGGTGAGTGTGGAGTGGGCGTGGGGGTGTGGGTGGGTGTGGGGGGTGGGGCGTGGAGTGGTGGCGGGAACGCTATTTTCCTAACCTAGATTAGATGACACTGTATTGGCTAGAATATAAAGATTAGATGACACTGTATTGGCTAGAATATAATTTTATTATTGTCTTTTTATACATGGAATTAAAGAAAAACTTTTAAATAATCAACTATACATTTTCTACACAATGGACATTTGTTAACCTGAGTAACGCAGTCGTTGCAGAATACGTGCCCACATGGGACAACAGCGACGTGTTTTTTGTTAATTAGGCACACAGGGCACGAAGAGTGAACGCTTGCAGACTTATCGTCGGAGGTAGGAGCAATGGATGTAGAATCATTGGAGGTAGAAGCTGCAGAAACATCGGAGGTAGAAGCAGGAGTAACAGTTGAATTTCGAGTGGTAAGCCATGATGTAGAATCATTGGAGGCAGAAGCTGCAGAAACAGCGGAGGTAGAAGCAGGAGTAATAGTTGAATTTACAGTAGTAAACCGTGATGTATAATAACTGTGGTTGGAAGTTTGATAAGCATTATAGCCTGTGTAGACAGACGGTGAGGTGGTAGAAGCAGCAGCAGGAACTGAGGTAGAAGCTGCAGAGTCATCGCGTGTACCCGAGGTAGATGCATCACCGACGGGGATGTTAAAGTACTGAACAGTCGGCCATCTGTTGCAACCCGTCTGTGAAAACAGAAGAAAACATTAGCAATCAAGTAAAAGTAGACGACCGACGGTTGTAACTATGAAATCAATTTTAAAAGAAACATTAACAATCAAGTTAATTTTGCACGAAAAGATACTTACAGTGTCATCATCATCTGGAAGTTTCCCGAATCTCCTTAAAAAATGTTCCCCCACAGCCACTACTTGCCCCAGGTCGTGTCTCAATTTCCTCCATACAGCCATACTTAGTAGCCTCCTTGTCATTACGCACCTGTTGCCTGTAGTTGTATCAACATCATTTATAATAGCGACTAGTTCTCTCTGTGCTTCTTTAAAGAGAGTTTCTATAATACTTGCAGGGGGTACCCTATTAATGTCGTGCGCCTATAACAACGGAAAGAAAAACCTTTAAAACATTTGAAAAATAAATTTTATTAAACAAACACTTAAAACACATAGCTGATACTTACATAATACCCGTATCCCTGAAAATTTATGAATTCCTGCAATCGAGCTTCGACGCGCCAAGAACCATACCGGGCTGTATGTAATTCATACGGTTCAAGGACTGATTTATCTTCATTGTGATTTCTCACCCGTAGTAGTGAGGAACTAGGTCGTGAAGAGATCACCGATGGTGACCCTCGGTCGGAAGATTCGGGCGAAGCGGGGCTAAACTGAAATAATTATAAGAGATAATAAAAATTAACTACATCTGTAAAGAGAGAGAGAGAATTTAAACATATAAAAAATCAAACGTACTTCTTCTCCTAAAGGAAACTCCACTGTGGAGAGGTCCTGACCGTTCTCCTCATCCTCAAAAAATGTTGAAGAAGAAGAAGAACTATCCGAATGTAGTTGAACTTTTTTGTTCTGTACTTTTTTGTTCTGTAAAAAAAAAGAAAAACATACAAAGAACTGTAA
>JAGFPH010009340.1:32959-47807 GCA_018207615.1 Philaenus spumarius | reverse complement strand
ATCTATGAAGACCTAATTAACGTGTTTGGTGCAAATTTTTTCGAAATCGATCGAATAGTTTTCTCTCTAGATAATAATAATAATATTTATTAGTTAATCTCCAACTTTAATAAAAAAAACTCTCCTACCCCACCCTACAAGTCACAGTGAATCTGTTTAGTAATTTAAATGTGTTTGTGAGAAAGTATGTGCCAGTTCCTGGTACCGTTTATTTACAAAGCTATTGAGCATCAAAAAGTACAACATTTGCTCCTTGTGATGGAAACTACTTTTTTTTTTTAATTATACGCATTATTGGCAAGTATCCTCGTTTATTCATTTGATAATTTTGTATAAACAAATTGTATATTGCTATTTCGTTCGTTTTTAATTATCACGAAACCGAAGGGCTTAACTCAAGTTATAACATTGATTGCCGGGAAAAGTTTTCTCTAACGGGCGTACCTCAGGAAAACCCGATTTCTCGCTAAACTAAAATAATGGTACGAAATGGTGAGGACACCAAAAATGAAGTCAATACAAAAATAACTTTCCAGTACAGTTCAACTTAAGTAGAACCACACTTCTTAAATTCGCTCACTTAAAAAGTTTGTAAAAACGAGATGCGCCCTTTCGTGAATTTAGTGACAATAATCATGAAATCATATAAAACAATCATAAAATCGTATAATTGTATGAAATATAGTAATTATATTTGCAATTTGTATACTGGTTGTATAAAATTATAATATACATTGAGGTTATATTAGGTTATAACAATTTGTTACAGTATACATTGTCTTTTTAAAGTGTAATTGTGCTTTTATGTTGTAAAATTGGCTATTTTTTACATGATAAAGGTAGAGTTTAGTTGGTTTAGTTTATATGCTGTTGAGTTTGATATATTTGTGGATTTTCTGTGCAATTTTGCTTGAATTTTATGTAGTTACTAGTTTTATATAAATTAAACGTTATTTTACCAATCAATGTGGTTGTTTGTTTTAAAATTTTAATTTGTGTTATATACCCCCTCTCAAATTAGTATCACAATTTGTTCAAAATTCAGTTATACGATTTTTGAAATTAGGCCTATTATGGTTTTTAGATTGCATACTCAGCGAATTTTACATGCTAAAATAATAAATGTAGACAAGGCTTCCTTCCAAGTAAAATCAACTTACGTCCATAAATAAGCATGCTAAAATATTCTCCATAAGAATAACATGGTAGTGAGTATGCAGGTTTGCTGTCTCAGGAAACTATAAATTTGGGGATTTTAGGCCATAATCTATTAGATCTCAACTAGATGAAGCATGCAGTTTTAATTAACTAACAATAATATCTTTAGTTCATAAATCTTGTTTCAATTCAATTAACGCATAGTGCAATTGTAAAATGAAATAGAAAATAATTAAATTAAATGCTATTATGAAAGTATAGCCTACATCCAGTGAGCATACGTCTCAACATGCGGCTCTGTGGTTCTGGATGTCTTTTAGGCAAGAAGCATCTCGACCACCGAACAAATAGCTGAGGCTGAGGCAGAGGGAGGGGGCTGCCGAGTCGAGTATTGAAAGAACTACTAGCGCTGCTTCGCGTCGAAGGCGAGAACTAGCGTTCTGACCTGTCGAACTGGTCTGAATTTTTAACACGGCGAGTGTCCTTCTAATAGGGTATATATTCAAAGCCAAAATCAGGTCCGTGGGATTAACCGTTTTGAAGTTAGTACCGCTTTCTTCGAAACGGATACTCCTATTAACTCGAAAATGGTATCATCAATCTCTCGCTCGAAAAATTTGGTAATTGATACAGCATCTATTTTGGTAAGGAAAGTTGTGTGATGTGCACACCAGATGTTTTTATACGAATTTAAAGAAGATACCTTATTCGTTTAACTTTGGAAACATTTCTACATTTAAACTGCTGCTTTCACCCATCATCTGTAATACACAAACCCAGTGTAGATTATAGGTTGGGGATATGTTTACACCTTCAATGGTTATAATTTCTTGTGAAGTTGATTTGTTTTCGGATATGAGTTATTGAACCAATGTATGCTATAATATACGTTATAATATTTCCTTTGAGGTTATAAACTGTATATAAGTAAAAAAGTATCATCAATGTATTTGTTTATACAAAGTTAAAGAAAATATATATTCGTTTAGCTTCGAAAACATTCGTACATCTTCGTATAACATATAAACATCTTCAATCGTTATAATTTCCTGGGAAGATGATTTTACTTTCTCACTATACTAAACCATATTCAAAAAAACAGCATCTTTCTAAAAATTCTCATTCAGCTAATATTATTAGTTACGCTACTACTTTAATGTATCCCCTCTCCTACTTTAATGTTTCCCCTCTCCTACTTTAATGTATCCCTCTCCTACTTTAATGTATCCCCTCTCCTACTTTAATACAACTATTAAGTCACAGTGAATCTGTTTAATAATTTAAATATGTTTGTGAGAAAGTATGTGCCAGTTTCTGGTACCGTTTTTTTTTTATTTTTGTTTTATATAATATACAGATTGAGCGCCTCCTAATTGGTTTCATTACTGACTTTGTATTCAAAACAGTAAACTCTTCCGACCTGATGTATAACTGTATCGTAAACTCAAAGCACTAACTTGAGTTTTACAGTAGAACCAATAACACTTTAACTTTAGGCGATTACTTTGCGTTTTATTTGCTCTTTTAGTTCTCTGCGGATTTTAATAAAGTTTACAATTTACGATCGAAAATAAAACTTTGCTTTTAGTCAGTTGTTCTTTTAACGGCTGAGGTAGCGAGTGGGAGCGAGAGAGACAGATAGTCCCATTTATTTACTCGTTTTTATAGGTACTAGGCTGACTGTTAAACAAAGAAGAATAACCTTAAACATGCATAATTTGATGGAAATCCTTCCACCTGTATGCACAACAAATCGCATATATTATTTCTCAAGACTATTTTTTTGTCGGTACGCCATAACTTCCTTAATACATCATCAAATTACATGAATGAGGCATCATTTTAAAGCTTTCCTTAACCACTACACGGGAAAAATAGACAAACAGCTTAAAATTCATGTTTTAATAACAAAAATTGATTTAAAAAACTTTTATATTAGACTCTGTATGTTCCTAATGAAAGGCGCCATCTACTAACCATCTGTTTAACTAGCATTACAGCTGTTATATTGTTTACACTGTAAGATTGTATAGGGAAACTGTTATTTATAGACCAATGTAAATAAATAAACTTAATTAACTGAATTAAAACAACGTGTTAAATCAGGTAAATGTAGGCCTACTCCGAACTTGCGAAATATTCGCACGGGTCAGCTTGTTCAAGTAAAACCTTATGCTTTTCGAGCATAAGGCGTCCATCAAAGTTGATCAAAGTTCATCATATTGAAGTTAATGGAAATTTATAACCTGTACCTTTACTTAAAATGTAAAGCATATCCTTCAGAAATTACGAGTGTGGGTGGTTTAATCTTATTATTAGCATACTAGTAAACCCCCGTGAAAACTGTGTGGATGAATATTTAAACTGTGAAATATGAATATTAAACTACGCCATCTGTCAGGTTAGTTTTAAGATTGATTGACTAAATTATGCTGAAGTACCAATACATGCTCAGTTCCGTTCTACTTGCCAATAGTATGCAATTGGGTTACATCACAAGTCCAGTGGTATTCTAATTTATTATACTTTTATTAATTCCACTAAACATCAGACGAACTTATTCAAACTCCAAGGACAGCAATATGAATTGCTGCAGTCAACTGACATTTTTATGTCACTTGACAGATGGGTCGTTATTTATAGTGTTCAGAGGAAACACAGCTTTAAACCATTTGTAAAAGTCGCGTGATAATTAAAAACTGACACCACAGTTTGCGTACACCGAGTAATGAAATATACATCATGTTGTTGATCATGTTTCCATGGCGACCAATGTAATCCGGGTTTTGCGTGAAACGCAGATGTCACTGCGTTGGCTCGTCTTAGAGCAAGTGCATGTGGTTTACTACTTTATTAATAAATGGTACCAGGAACTAAATACTTTCTCACAAAAATATTTAAATTATAAAACAGATTCACTGTGACTTCATAACTGTAGGAGGGGTAGGAGAGGTGATATTAAATTAGATTAACTAATAAATATTATTATTATTAGCTAGAGAGAAAACTATTCGATCGATTTCGAACAAATTTGCACCAAACACGTCAATTAGGCCTGTATAGATGCACGAAAAAAGGTTTTGCAAAATTTGGAAAACAACCCCCTTTTCGACCAAAAAAAAACCCCCAAAAATCAGTTATTATTGTTATTATTATTAGCTAAACGAGAATTTTCAGAAAGATGCGATTTTTTGCATGTGGTGGGGTATATTAAGGGCTACAAATAAGCCAAATTTTATCAAAATCGTTTGAGCTGTTTTTTTTTATAAAAAAATAATAATTGATTTTTTGAGGTTTTTTTGGCCAAAAAATAAGTTGTTTTTAAAAAATTTTCAAAACCTTTTTTCGTGCATCTATGCAGGCCTAATTGAAATTTTTTTCGAAATCGATCGAATAGTTTTCTCTCTAGATTTGTATACATACAGGAATACATACATATAGACAGACAGACATTTTGTAAAAACCACTTTTTTTAGACTCAGGGGGTCCCAAAACGGATATTTCCACAAAAATCTCAACATCGATTTTTTTGCGATCACTATACTTTCTCTATACTATAGTATAATGAGAAAGTAAAAAGAGTTGAAGCAAATGGTATAGTATAGAGGGTATCACAATAAACAGAATCGGATTGTATACAATAATACATCGAAAGAAATTAAAAATGTTCAGAATTTTTTTAATTCGGGCTTAATTTAGTCGCAATCCGCCATTTTGTTTTTTAATAAAAACTCACTGTAACTCTAGAAATAGATACGATATCGAGTTCAAATTTGGTACAACCATTTTATATGTTACTAGGGGAAACCACTGCGTGCTCCGCACGCCAATCCCGATGGCACCTTCTTCACACATAATAATGTTATGTTTTCTTTATAATAGAGGTGTAGGATTAATAATAACCCCAAAGCTAAGATGGTAAATAATGTTAAATGTTCAAATCAAATTATTTCGTATATTTTACAACAGCAGTTACCAGTTGCGATAAAGGTTAAAATAACCAGCAAGGCTCTGGTCTGCACTCTAATAAAGCCTAACCTAAAAGTTAGAAATACAAATAATTGCTTCAAAGTTTGAAATCATCTGTTAATGGAAATATTTGAGCAAACAGCTGTTTTAACTGCTATTTTATTGAATTGGTTGCTATGGTAATAAATGTAACTGATTTTTTGAGGGATTTTTTGCCAAAAAGGGGGTTGTTTTTCAAAAGCCTTTTTCGTGCATCTGTATAGGAAAAATTGGCATGTTTGGTGCAAATTTGTTCGAAATCGGTCGAATACTTTTCTCTCTAACTTGTATGTATACGTACAGACATACAGACACATTTTGTAAAAACCACTTTTTTGGACTCCCAAAACGGATATTTCCACAAAAATCTCTACGTCAATTTTTTTGTGATCACTATACTTTCTCCATACTATAGTATAGTGAGGAAGTGAAAACGCGAGCAGAAAGAAGGTCCAAACAAATTATTCTAGTAATATATTTCGTACACGGAGGCAGTTATTCAGAACCTTCGTGAGTAGATAAATTTCCCAAATAGTTGGTTGAACCAACAAAACATGTAAACTAAATTTTGTAAATTCGCTCAACTCACGTCAGCGGTTCAGCTGCGTGATCATATTATTTACGTAACTAATTCAATAATTCAGTTATAGCCCAGTCGGTATAGGTTACAACTACCAGTAATTAGCAATACGGCTGAATTTTTTTTTTATAAGTACATTAAAGTATGTAGATTAACATAAAAAAAGTTTACCAGTCTATCGATTTCCCAAAGTCGAAAAAAAAATCGATTATCATTTTTTTTTTCGATTATCCTTAATATTTCGAGCTGGGATGAAGATAGAGGAAAATAAAAAATACCACCGTGTAGGGGAGGTATTTTTCAACAAAAAAGGTCATATGCATTTATTTCGTCCGAGCAATGGTTTGTCTGGAAAAAATTCGACAATGCAGGTATGTATTTTGCAGCAGGTGAAATCACTAAAAGGGGACATCTTATTCATATATGAAGCGTTGGTTCATTCTAAATTGGCCGAATTTTAATATATCGAATTGAAACTTGGTATAGGAGTTAAAATATATATTTTAAACATTTATGCTGAGTCTCAGTTTGTTATCTTGAAAATGACCCGATCTAGGAGTCGATTTCGATTATCGATTTTAGGAGTACCGGATCCACCAATTCATTTTAAACAGCTCCAGTTTAGAAAATTTTTGGAATATCAACATCAAATTTGTTTTACAAGTTGAGTACACCAGTATAAATATTCTTAGTAAGTATGAACGATTTTTTTCTTGTTATTTTTAAAAACGAGGCGCTTGAAAATAGTCTTCTGTTTTACCTATCTCGTTTTAACTATAACACTTTTGGATTCAACGACTCCATTTTCGACATTTTTTTAACATATCGATTTAAAAATTGGTACAGAAGTTAAAAATACAATTGGTTTTTGCTATACTTATTTTAAAAACTATATTTAAAAAAATGACTAATCTGCAGCTGATCAACTCAAGCGTTTTGATGAAAAATCTAAAAAGGTCTAAAATTATACTTTTTTAATTTACTTGTGCTTTTAAAAGTAAATAATGAAAAAGGTTTATACTCCTTGAACTTGTTTGAATATATATATTTAACTTGTAAAAAAACTTTCAGGTTGATATTTTGAAAATTTTATAAACTGGAGCTGTTTAAAATGAATTGGTGGGTCCGGTACTCCTAAAATCGAGAAACCCATTAATAAGTCAAGTGGCTCTAGATCGGGTAATTTTCAAGATAACAAGCTGAGACTCAGCATAATTGTTTAAAATATATATTTTAACTCCTATGTCAAGTTTCAATTCGATATATTAAAATTCGGCCAATTTAGAATGAGCCAACGCTTCATATATGAATAAGATGTCCCCTTTTAGTGATTTCCCCTGCTGCAAAATACATACCTGCATTATCGAATTTTTTCCGGACAAACCATTGCTCGGACGAAATAAATACATATGGCCTTTTTTGTTGAAAAATACCTCCCCTACACGGTGGTATTTTTTATTTTCCTCTATCTTCATCCCAGCTCGAAATATTAAGGATAATCGAAAAAAAAAATGATAATCGATTTTTTTTTCGACTTTGGGAAATCGATAGACTGGTAAACTTTTTTTTATGTTAATCTACATACTTTAATGTACTTATAAAAAAAATCAGCCGTATTGCAAATTACTGGTACTTTTGGTCAAAATTGACCTTTACCGACTGGCCTATAGTGTATAGTAGTATCTCTAACTTTGCATGTTGTTTACTATTAGCGAATTTCCGTAGGAAAAATGAGCTATTGCAGTGGCCCTTATTATAAGACCCAAGTGATCGGGAGTAGCAAATGAGCAACGATCATGGTCCCCAGAACATGTTTTGGGGTGTCATTAAAAATCATATATATATGTATATGTATATTTATATATATGTGTTCGCACTCTAGCTGCCGCATTTTAAGTCCGATTTGGATCAAATTTGTTACACATGTTGGTTGTCTACGTCGCTCGGACGAGTTTGTTAGCCAAAAAAATCCAACAATCGGAAGCACGTTTTTTGACCGGAAGTAACTATTATCGAGATTTTCCTACGAGAATGAATTTGTTTTTGAGTTTTTTCTAAAAATATAAATGTAGGATGTTATTCTGCACATTTTGTTTTTTTACGCGACCTTATAGCTCGCTCGGTTTCCCCAAAATCGATCAAAACGTAAAATACCACAGAAGTACCCGTTTCAAAGCCATGCGGGGGATCCTACCGTGGGGTTGGCGTGCGAAGCACGCAATGCTTTGTGTGTTGAAGATACTCCTAATATGCGGAATGGCGTGCGAACTATTTTGCAGCTATTCAGCAGCGTCGTGAATAGACCTATTTCCCAAATTGTTGGTTGAACCCCTAAAACGTAGGCCTATAAACCTGATTTTGGAAATTTGCTCAACTCACGTCAGCGGTTCAGCTGCGTGGTTGAATTATTTTGTCTAGTAATAACTTTTTTATTTTATTTTGTAGGTTGGAGCAGTGGTGAAACGAACAAGTTGCCGTATTGGAGTATAAGGTATGTAGCTTTTACAATGCAAGGTGTTGCCGAATAATTATTTTGATATTGTATTTAAGGATTAAAAGTGGTTTGATGAACAATTAAAAATATTTATTACATTATTTGTTTAGCATAAGTACCCACCATATTGTTGTGTTTATTGTGTTGGTATAGTAAGCAGGGTTGAATAAATCAATTATTACGCATAACTTAACTATTATCCTTCATCTGATTGGTTCGACTGTTACGCCATCCGATAGGGAATCAAAAGGGCTACAAAAAATGTGCCTTGACATTTTCGTTAAACTATACACTTTTTGAGTAATTAGGTTTGAAATTTTCATACAGCCGACATTTTGAAACGCATTATTGGATTTAATCGCTTATTAGAGAATTTCCATAGGAAAAATGAGCTGTTGCAGTGGCCCTTATGGTGAGACCCAAGGTCGGGAGTAGCAAATGAGCACCGATCATGGTCCCTAGAACACGGTGTCATTAAAATTAATATATAGTACCAGGAGACCGAGCTAAAGCTCGATTATAAGCAGGGCTATGATTTCAATAATAAATATTGGATTATGGAGTTTTGAGGTTAGGCCTATAACATTAAATAACTAAATAAAGGGTATATTCAACATTAGGCTTACCTGTAATAAAAATACAGTTTAAAGGATTAACCATAATCTCAACGCTATGCCTCAGAAATAAATCAGGCCTAAATTAAAGTTTAATATTTCAATATCGATTTAGGCCTAGGGCCTAGTTCGCTCACGTCAATAACTATTATTGCAAATTTCCGTGAACATCGTTTAGGTTAGGCCTATAACATTAAACAACTAAATAAAGGGTATGTTTATTTAGCAGAAGTATTCGTTGCCATGGTAACTATAAATAGATACAACATTAGGCTTACCTCTAATAAAATATACAGTTTAAAAGAAAGCAGATGATTATTGTAATGGCATTGAAAACATTTGCATCAGCTGTGCTTTGTATTGTTTAAAATGGACAAATTTCACTTTTTAATTTAATAAAAAGACGTAGAAAATGAATTTTCCCAGACTGGTGACCATTTCCAATCGATTTCTCGTGGCCAAAAGCCCCATTTAAAATCAAAAAATGAAAAATCCTTAGACGGAGATTCCAGATCCATTTAGCAGACAAACAATTATCTCTCGCTTTAGAAGATAAGATATGTATGTATGTGTTCAAAATCTAGCGGCCGCATTTTAAGTCTGATTTGGTCCAAATTTGGTACACGTGTTGGTTGTCTATGTGGCTCGGACGAGTTCGTAGCCAAAAAAAATCCAACAACCGGAAGTACGTTTTTTGACCGGAAGTAACTATGTTTGGAAATTTTTACTATGAGAATACAATTTTTGTAGAGTTTTTTTTCTAAAAATATAAATGTAGGGTGTTATTCTGCACATTTTGTTTTTTTACGCGATCTTATAGCTCGCTTGGTTCTCCCAAAATCGACTAAAACGTAAAATACCATATAAGTACCCGGTTCCAGGGCTCTATAACAAGGGCTAAACCATTTCTTTGATCTCGGCACTGTGCCGCCAGTTTCACTCTGACGTCACCATGCTGATACACGCTAGCTGGTAATATTTCAGTAATGTGTGCGCAGTCGTTAACTCGCTGTTATAACTCGATGGAAAGGCTTTAGTAAAATAAAATTTAGATATTCTTAATCTACATAAATTACGGATTCTAACAGTATAACAAACTTTTACTTTAACAGGTATTTCGCATTTTAATAATTGGAAATTTTTGAGAATTATCACTGACTGACATGGAAAAGTTACTAAGCGAGGAAATTTTGTATTTTTGGGTTATAAACAAACTTCCAGCGGGAAAGTTGTATCCAATGAATTGATCTAAACTATCCAATTCACCGATTTGTGATAAAATGATTACATCATTATGAAATTGTTTTTTAAATGAGTGCGAGGAGGTGCGACGCTGCCACTTCCGAAGTACAGTTGTTTGATACGGGAATAACGTTTATGTAGATATTGTTATTTTAAGGTAATATAGTAAATAACTTGTCCCCAGGTAATTATGCCAGCTAGAAAAAAAAACAAGCGTTTTATTTTAACATGAACTAATTAAAATTTATAATTAATATTTGATATTATTGAAGTGGACACACAAAGTTAAGTTGGAGGTTAACTTTTGAAAAATAATATCATTATTATAAGGTAATTCTTTTATTTAAATATGCAACTAATTTTTTTACGTAATTAGCATGCGTGTATCAGCATGGTGACGTCATAGGCGATCGATACTGGGTCACGGTAAATGATCGAAATGGTATAGCCCTTGTTATAGAGCCCTGCCCGGTTCGAACAAGTGGTGCAAACTCGCGAGGCCACTAGGCGCAAACAAATTCTACTAATATATTGCGTACACACAGACAGCTGTTCAACGCCTTCGTGAGTAGACCTATTTCCCAAATTGTTGGTTGAAACCCTAAAAAATAGGCATATAAACTTATTTGTTCGAAATTTGCTCAACTCACGTCAGCGGTCCAGCTGCGTGGTCGAATTATTTTTCTTGAGATATGTCATAGTTCGGTTAAACTTCGTGCCAAGTTTGAACTCAATCAATCAAACCGTTCTCTAGATAATAATAATTTTGAACGAAAAACAAAATGACGGATATCTAGAAAACGAAGCGTTTTTGGGGGGCTGTGTTTTTATATGAACTTTTTTCTTATTTTGATCCATTCCCCGAAGTTTGGTATTTTATTCAAGCATAATTTTAAAGCTTACGTTCTCCGTTATTGTAGAAAAAAACAGTCAAATAGCTTAAAATTAATGTTTTCTTTAAGCAATTTGATTAAAAGAACTTTCATATGGTTTCTAATTAAAGGCGCCATCTATTAACAATCTGTTCAACTAGCATGACAGCTGTTAGGTTGTTCCCATTCTATGTGCAATTGTAATCTATCAAGCAAAGCAATCAGACTAAATCAACGCAAAGCGTCATACATTTTCATAAACTGTTATTTATAAACCAACGTAAATAAATAAACTTACTTCATTGAATTAAATCAGGCAAGTGTAGGCCTACTCCTAAGTTGTCTAAATATTCGCAAGTGTCAGCTAGTGTTTGGATAATACGGAATGTAATCAAATGTGGAGCAAAGCTACCATATTTAAACTGCAGGCCTTGGGGTGGAGGGGGGAAATTACAATTGTTCGATCGGATTTTTGAAAACAATAGAAGAAATTTTTAATTTTTCTGCGATTTATTCAATCTTGAGAACAATAATTAGAAAGCAATAATTTGGGAAATGTGAGTTGAGTAGGACGAATTTGTTTAACGGAGAAAATTGGAAATATTTTGTGTTTTTTTTTGTTGATAACCTGGTCATCCTTTGACCTACAGAAACAACAAAACAAGATACAGTCACGGACTGCTGACAGAAGTGAAAACTGTAATTAATATAAACCGTTGGTCGAATTGGTTTAATCTGAAATTTGATTACTTCAACACTGCCAAGTAAACTATTTTAACACAACTTGCGAAATGTGGAAGCAAAATTTCCATTTCAGAGGTATTAGCAAGTAAACCGTTTTAAAACAACTTACAAAGTGAGGAAACACAATGTCCATTTCAAAAGGTACTACCAAGTAAACTATTTTAGCACAACTTATAAAACGAGGAAGCACGGTGTCCATTTCAGTGTTATTACCAGGTTAACTATTTTTAAGCGATTTCCGAAACGAGGAAGCACAATGTTCATTTGAGAGTTATTACCGAGTAATTTATTTAAACACAACTTACGAAACGAGGAAGCACAATGTCCATTTCAGAGTTATTACCGGGTAAACAATTTTAACACAACTTGCGAAACGAGGAAGCACAATGTCCATTCCAGAGTTAGTACCGGGTGAACTATTTTAACACAACTTGCGAAATGAGGAAGCACAATGTCTATTTCAGATGTATTATCAAGTAAACTATTTTAACATAACTTACGAAATGAGGTAGCACAATGTCCATTTCAGAGGTATTACCATGTAAACTATTTCAACACAACTTACAAAACGAGGAAGCACAATGTCCATTTCAGAGGTATTACCAAGTAAACTATTTTAACACAACTTATAAAAATAGGAAGCACAGTGTCCATTTTAGAGGTACTACCAGGTAAACTATTTTAACATAACTTGCGAAATGAGGAAGCACAATGTCCATTTCAGATGTATTACCAAGTAAACTATTTTAACACAACTTACAAAACGAGGAAGCACAATGTCCATTTCAGAGGTATTACCTTGAAGTAAACTATTTTAACATAACTTACGAAACGAGGAAGCACAATGTCCATTTCAGAGTTATTACCAGGTAAACTATTTTTAAACGATTTCCGAAACGAGGAAGCTCAATGTCCATTTCAGAGTTATTACCAGGTCAAATATTTGAACACAACTTACAAAACGAGGAAGCACAATGTCCATTTCAGAGTTATTACCGGGTAAACAATTTTAACACGACTTACGAAACGAGGAAGCACAATGTCCATTTCAGAGTTATTACCAGGTAAACTACTTTAACATAACTTACGAAATGAGGAAGCATAATGTCCATTTCAGAGGTATTACCAAGTAAACTATATTCTCTGCTATATAGTACACATATGTTCTAATAGAGCGTGACGGAAAAAGTGTGACGTTAAAATCCGATTCACCGCTCGTAAAATCTTTCGGCCTATAGAAGTTTACACTTCAAAAATCCATTTTGTCTGTCGTTAAAAAAGAAAAATATTCTGTCTCCTGTACATATTTTGTAAAGATGACAGTTTTCAAGATATTCCATTAAAAAAATTCATAAGTGCGCCATTTTGAAAATTATAAAAATGCATTCTTTATGTTTGGTACACTTGCAAATATTAACACACGAAATACTCACACCAAATTTGAACACAATAGCTTATCTATTTTTGGAGTTACAAGAGTTTTTGTAAAAAAAGCAATATGGCGGATTGTGACTGAACTAAGCAGAATTTGAAAAAGGTTACCGAACATTTTCCATTCATTTCAACGTATACAATCCGATCTTGTATAGCCCGCTAAGGTTTTTGTGACAGCCTGTATCTTTCGGAAAACTCTTTCGCCAAGGTCTTAATTAAAACTTTGTGTTTAATTAATTGTGTTTACTGTTGGGCTACGTGAAGACGCTTATCGACTTAACAAATAACGCGAAACAAGGTACTCAAATTAACATGTTCATTGCTACGCAATTTTCGTGTTTTTCCTATGCTAGGGGCAGACTTTTGTTTTTTTATATTTATAGCCTAAATGAGAAGAAATTATTTTTGAACCTTTGTTCGTAGTAATCACTAATATTTTAATGCGGACGCGTCCATAGTATTTACGCTTAAAATTGGCGTGCAAAGCACGCAATTCTCTGTGTATTGAAAATACTCCCAATACAGGGGTTGGCGTGAGAAGCACGCAAAGCATTGTGTATTCAAAACACTCCCTATACAGGGGTTGCCGTGAGAAGCACGCAATGCATTGTGTATTGAAAATACTCCCAATAGGGGGGTCGGCCTGCGAAGCACGCAATGCATTGTGTATTGAAAATACTCCCAACAAGGGGGTTGGCGTGCGAAGCACTCAAAACATTGTGTAATGAAAATACTCCCAATACGGGGGTTGGCGTGCGAAGCACTCAAAACATTGTGTAATGAAAATACTCCCAATACGGGGGTTTTCGTGAAAAGCACGCAATGCATTGTGTATTGAAAATACTCCCAATACGGGGGTTGGCGTGAGAAGTACGCAATGCATTGTGTATTGAAAATACTCCCAATACGGGGATCGGCCTGTGAAGCACGCAATACATTGTGTATTGAAAATACCCCCAACATTGTAGTTTGCGTGCTAAGCACGCAATGCTTTATGTATTGAAAACACTCCCAATACGGGGGTTGGCGTGCAATGCACTGTGCGTCGGCCGCTTCTCATAGTGTTCAGTGTCAAGCTTACATGTGCGCCCTTAGTAGTGAAAGTGTTAACGCGTTTCTGGGAAATATCAGCTGGGAAAGCTGAATTGATGTTTTGTGCGCCAGATAAAGTTTCACAATTATTAGAGCGTGAGTTGGGTGGGGGTGGTGGTGGGGGGGGGGGGGTTATTTGATTTTCATAAAAGAACAACTCAAGGAAATGAGATAGCTAACGGATCTAATCTGAAATGAGATGAAAGATGCAGACTGTTGGATTCTTTGAATGTAGAGTTTTGAATTCTAGCTGTCGTACACTACTTATGAGCTACTGCGATGACTCTTACGGTGATACAGTAGTCAATGAGCACCGATCATGGTCCCCAGAACACGTTTTGGATGTCATTATATTTTATGTACATTTGTGTTCCCACTCCAACTCCAATTGTAAGTTCGATTTGGTCCAAATTTGGTACACCATTGGTTTTCTACATCGCTCGGAAGAGTTCATAAACAAAAAAAATCCAACAACCGGTCAGGAAGTAACCATTTTTTGAGTTTTGTTGTGTAAACTTCTATAATAGACGCACCACGTCCAAAAAATGTGTATTCACGTGTGCATAGCAGAGTATATAGTTTTCTTGTTGCTGGGGGTGAATCGGATTTT
>JAGFPH010009340.1:21146-32859 GCA_018207615.1 Philaenus spumarius | reverse complement strand
TATAAAAACCTAGTTCGGACTATTACGAACATTTTAAAACAAAAAATTGCCAAATTGGTCCAGCAGTTCTCAATTGATGCGATTTCAAAGAAACAGCAATTCATTTTTATTATATAGATAATGATATAATTTTAATCTTTCAATTGCCGTTTTTAGAGAATTTCCATAGGAAAAATGAGCTATTGCAGTGGCCCCATAGGCGTAACCAGGGGGGGGTTTTGGGGGTTATAACCCCCCCCATTGAAAAAATATTTCGGACTTTGTTTATATTAAAATACCTAACTTGTTTTCAACACTTATGCAAATGTTAAGCTACAATAAATTATTAGTATATTGCTGACATTATCTTTGGTTGAATTGGGCACTGACACTTTATTTTATATACTGTAGATGCAGTGTAGTGTCTCAAAGTATAGTGTTCTAAAGCCAGCACATGACGTTTTCCGCCACAGATTATTTGCCGTCGCCGTCATATCAACAGTGGCGCGAGAAGAGTATTAGAGCATACACATTCGTCAGAAAAATAAACGATCTGTTTATTTTCCGCTGACGTTAGCTATGCACCCGCTCGTTGCCATTACAATTGCTGGATTTTCAATCGTCTCCGCCGAAACAGTGGTGAATGTGACAAAATGCACGCCAATTTTCCTTATTTTCCGTAGAATACTATCCTTCAGCCGCGTGTGCAGTTCGTCACATGACGAAACCGACATTCTTAAATAATTGAAAAATGTTTCTTCTAGTTCCTCAAATCAGGAAACACAGTGTAGAATGTTCCAAAATCTTTTCTTCTTTTATTTATTGATTAGACGAACGAAAATAAGTATATTTTTTGCTTCCTTTTCAATCGGCGATGGAATAACAATAAAGCGAGAGTTGCTCTCTGTTCATATCAATAAAACATTAAAAGAAATAATATATTACATAACACACTTCGTGATTTATGAACTAGAGACTTCAGTTTAATGAATCAAAATGAGGCTTTTTATGAGCAGGGACGGTAACTAATCCGCAGTCGGCAAAAAAAAAAACGCCGTGTGTTCCAAGCCTATGAGGTTGGAGGCAGCGCACGGAAATATTTGGCGGGGATAAGTCATGGTTGCTATTCTAAATTATTCTAAATTAGGCCTGAATCACAATTAGAAGTGGAAAATTATACATATTCTACCTATATCGTTTTAAAGTCGTTTTGGAAAGTCTAAAACCCTTAATTTAACCCTAGAACCGGCAATGTTAACGAAAATGGATTTTTTGGCGTTTGCAAGCCTTTTCTCAAAAAATCGCCAAAAATAGTAAATGAACCATAATCCAAAAGTGTTCCACAGCTTCTTTGTAGAGAAAAGTTCAAAAAATTTATATATGCTAGTAAAAAATGATAGATGTAAAATTTACAAAGTTATTAGCTCAAGAAACAAAAAATGTTCAGTTACGAAAGGTAAATGTTCAACTTTAAGTCTACATAAAAAGAAGTAAACATTTTTTTAAATTTTTTCCATAGATATAAAAAAGTTTCGTAATGTAGTTCTAAATGGATTTGTATAAAAATATTTATCAATTTCAAATTTCTTATTTTGAAAACGCCGGTTTTTATGTTCCTACTACAAGACTGCTATCAAAACTATGCCAAGTTTGAAACGTAATTTAGGAATATATACTTTGCCCAAAAATGAAATATTATTATATCAAAGTGTAGAGAAAAACTCAAAGAATTGAACTGTATACTTGTAAATTATCTTTTCATAAAAGTGTTTGACTTAGAATTATTTGAATAACAAAAGCGAGGAGAAATATAGAAACATCTCACTCATGCTTGGTATACAACGGTCAGATATGAAACTGCATAGGGAATACCCGTTAATTTGAAATTACAGCCTTGGTTTGAGAACGTCAAATGCTTTCATTCCGACGCTCATAGAAAACAACCTTTCGAGCAAAACATATTTGGTTCACAGGAAATGTTAGCTTGAAGCATTCTCTTCACATACATATCAAAATATGTCTAAAAATATACTTCTATCACACAGATATCACGTGTAATTAGTAAGGCTGTTTATTGGTTGGAAAACTGACCAATTGCAAGGGTCTACAAAAAATTTGGATTTAATGGCAGTTTTAGATAGGGGAAAGTTTGATGCATCCTAGCATCCATTAGTATGTAGATATAACTCAGAAAAAATACTGGGCGGGCTGTAGAGAGGAACATAGAAACTGGAAATTAACGGTCATTTCGGCCTATTTCATTCGCATGACATTTGCTTTCAGAAAACTCAAAACTAAAACGATGATTACGTACGTAATATACATTTTAGAAAGAAATTGTAAATACAAAAATTAAAGTTTGAATCATTACCTTTCCAATGGTGTTTGTCTTTTTGAGATTGGAAGATTTTTAGTGGGTCAAATTTTCGAAACAATCACGCGTTACAAACGTGTTGTCGTAGTCGGGAGTGATCGCTAAAAAAATTACCTCCCGGTTGTTGTAACCCCCCCCCATACGGTCGTCCTGGTTACGCCTATGAGTGGCCCTTATGGTAAAACCCAAGGTTAGGAGTAGCAAATTATCACCGATCATGGTCCCCAGAACACGTTTTGGGATGTCATTAAAAATCATATATATATATGTATATAAGTGTTCGCACTCTAGCGGCCGCATTTTAAGTCCGATTTGGTTCACATGTTGGTTGTTTACGTCGCTCGGACGAGTTTGTTAGCCAAAAAAATCTAACAACCGGAAGCACGTTTTTTGACCGGAAGTAACTGTTTTTTTAGATTTTTCCTACGAGAATGAATTTGTTTTTGAGTTTTTTCTACAAATATAAATTTAAGATGTTATTCTGTACATTTTGTTTTTTACGCGAGCTTATGGCTCGCTTGGTTCCCCCAAAATCGATCAAAACGTAAAATACCATAGAAGTACCCGGTTTCAAAGCCATGGGGTGGATTCTACCGTTGGGTTGGAGTGCGAAGCACGCGATGCATTGTGTATTGAAGATACTTCCAATACGGGGGTTGGCGTGCGAAGCTCTCAACGCACTGTGTATTGAAAATACTCCCAATATACGGAATGGCGTGAGAAGCATTTTGCAGCTATTCAGCACCGTCGTGAGTAGTCCTATTTCCAAAATTGTTGGTTGAAACCGTAAAACATAGGCCTATAAACTTAATTTTGGAAATTTGTTCAACTCACATCAGTGGTTCAGCTGCGTGGTCAAATTATTATTAGTTTGTTTTTACTTTCTCCCCCTATACCATAGTATATGGAGAAAGTATTGTATTCGTCAAAATTTTCGAGTTTGAGTTTTTGGTGGAAATATCCGTTTTGGGTCCCCCTGAACCTAAAAAAGTGGTTTGCGGAGTGATGTCTGTGTGTGTGTCTGTATGTGTGTCTGTGTGTCTGTGTGTCTGTGTGGATGTTTATCAGACCTAGAGCCTAAACCAGTCGTCCGATTTTGATGAAATTTGGTATGGAGGTACTAATCCACGGTATCTCCAGGCGTTTTTTTCATTTTTGTGAATTTTTTATTTTTAAGGGTAATTTTCCCATAAAAACCCATAAAATATCGGAAAAATTAACTTTTCTCAAAAACGGCTCGAACGATTTTGATTAAAATTTTACAGTTTATAGTACTTTAGGTCCCTAATAAACTGTAAAATTTTAATCAAAATCGTTCGAGCCGTTTTTGAGAAAAGTTGATTTTCCATTATTTTATGGATTTTTATGGGAAAATGACTGTTAAAAATAAAAAAATCACAATAAATTGGTAATAGTATTTTTTTATTAAGTTTCTATAATGAGGGAGAAAGTATGTGTCAGTTTCCTGATACCGTTTATTGTATATAAGTATTTACTGTATACAAAAATTCCATACGTTTAATGCTATTATAATAAAAGTGTATAATTAATCAAAGCTAAGGTGGTAAACACAGTTAAATGTCCATTCATTGTAAATACATTCAATAAACGTAAAATGCTGGTTCATGAGTCTAGGGCCTAACCTAAAGCTATTTTGTGTATGTTTAATTTATTTGACTTGTATTCGACAACATACAGACAATAATTTTAGGTTAGACCTAGATTTAAAATTACTTTGTAGGCCTAACCTAAAGTTATTTTACAATTAATGTATTTACACCTTTTACTTTCTCACTCTAGCCTACTATAGTATAGAGAAAGTATAGTGGTCGGAAAAAAACGATGTTGAGATTTTTGTGCAAATATCCGTTTTGGGATCCACTGAACGGAATTTTCCCGTCAGTAAATTCCCGTTTATTCAACGTAGTTCAACGCTTGACGATAATATCCGAACTACGCCGGACGGAACCGATCGTCTTTTAATTTTAAATTGATGAACCGAAACACATCGATGTAACGTTTCTTGAATGTATTTACAGTCGTTGCCATAGCAACCGATTTTATAACGCGTTTTCATTACTCGTATTTTATATTTGTAATTGCCATAGCAACCAATTAATAAAAATGTTTTTCGTTCCAAAAACATTTTCATATCGAATAAGGGCAAGGTGTAAAATATAGTCCTTGGAAAATATTTTAGTTAAAGCCTACTCACAGACGTGGAATACACCTCAGTTTTTGCACTTATTGGCGCACAGCTGATCTTGTGTGACATCCTAAATGGGAAACTTTGGATGAAACTCTCTATTCGTTTTCGGGTCAGTTAACTCTATAACTCCCGATTTTAAGCGAACTTGCATAAGAAACATGAGCTATTGCGGTTACTCGTATGGTGAGACATAAGGTCGGAAGTGGTCAATGAGCAGAGATCATAGTCCCCAGAACACGTTTTACGGAGCGAAGTGAATCAGTCCACAATCCGAGGCCGCAAAGTCGAGGCCAATTTCATAAATAGTTGGTTGATCGAATTATTCTTTCAACCCTGGAACCGGCAGAAGGTCATTTATGACCTTCTCTCAGGCGCAGAACGCGACCATTTCGAACATTAGCGAAAATTTGCATATATTTGCATAATCGATAATTTAATCCACTTAAAATCATCCAATCGTAATAAAACCGGTACCGTTGGAAAGGCAATGAATTAAACTATATTTTTTTTCTATTTACAACTTTTTCGTGAAACGTATATTTACATATGTAATCACCGTTTCAAAGTTTTAGTACGCAAATCAGCCGTGATTCACGCGTCAACGAACCCCGTATACTGTCAAGACTTTGTCTCATTTTCAACGGTCTGCAACTCCTCACAGAAGTCATTTATAAAGAAGATCATAACAGCGTTGACTTCAGCAGACGATTCTCTTTAAAATGGTGTCTTCAAATCACATGTTACTTTGAAAACAGCTGTTCTGCAGGATTGACGGTGAAAGCTTGTAATTGGTCATAGATTCGGCCAATATGCAAGCCTGTTTAGAATCGATTCTTACAGTCTTATTCGATATATCCCTAAAATGTACAATGTATGGTTTTAAAAAGAAAACTTCACAGTTTTTATCTACGTCCAATTCAATACATTTAGATTTCATATGTTTAAAGTATGCTGAAAGTTGACTGCTAAATTGAGTCAAATCCCGTCGTCGAGTTTGTGTTATGTGTCAGTTATGACATTTGTTTTGTGTTATTTTATGTTTATTACAGTTTATAAAATAATGTTATATTGTATTTTAGTTATAAATAAATAAGTGTAGATTGTGTTTGAGTGAAATCAGTCTTATAACGGTGTTCTAATAAAATGGTAAGTGAAGAAATAAGATAGCCTAGAAATAAGGTTTTAGGTTAAATTGCCGATTTTTTATTTTTTATTTTTCATTACAAAATGTAAAGTTATTTGAAACTGGGAAGAATGTTATTCGATTCTACATTTCATTCTAGAATTTTTGGTATAAAAAAAACATTGTTTGAAGTAAAAAATGTATAGGCCTAGTCACTTTGAAATTAGTTACGATTTGCACGTTATGAAGTAAAAACGTTCAAAGTGTTATTTTGAACTAAACAATTGTGAAATTGAAATATATTTTTACATATTTCTATTTAGAACTAAATTATAAAACTTTTGTGTGTTTTGAAAAAATTACAAAATTCTTTTACTATTTTTCATGTAGGCATAAAATTGTTTTTTTCCTTCCGTTTCTGAACATTTTTTGCTTTCTAAGCTAATAACTTTTACAATTTCAAAAGAAACTAATTTTTAGTGGCATATTTGAATTCTTTTAGGTTTCTTCTACAAAAAAGCTACGGAACACCTTTGGATTGGGGTACGTTTACTATTTTTGGCGAATTATTAAAAATATGCTTGCAAAACGCTAAAAACCGGCTTCCCAATTTTCGCTATAGCATTGCCAGTTCTAGGGTTTTGATTTACTGTGTAGTAGCGAACCCACGGGTAAACCTGCTAGTACAGTATTTTAATTAAATTGTAACGCAATTATTGTTCTCACAGTAAACTAACTGAATGATGACATCGTTTAAGCAAACATTCCTTACACCAGATCCAACGATGTTCACTCTGCCGCCTTCACTGGCAAAGGTAAAAGCTGAGGTTTTAATTAAACCCCGTGAATGAGTACAGTCTCTGCTAAAAGCCAATCTGCGACTCTATCAAAGACAAATTAATTAGTTCAACTTGCCGGTGTGTTTATTAAGGCTTTCTTTGTCTTAATCTCAAGTTAATACAGGCCGTAGGAAAGTAGTACAATTAATGCTACGATAATTATCAGTTTCTTTGCCGTCTGTCCTCTTGTCTCAAAAATTATAACGAAATAAAAACTTCTTTATTTTGCAACGGAAGTACCGAATTTTTGTCAAAGTACAATGAAATTGTTCCCCACGACAAACTGCACACTTAAGGGTCTGCTGTAGTGGCACCCATCTTGGATGTTTATCCTGTAAAAACAGTGTACAATTTAAAACCATTTATTTTGTATCATACAATTGTTTGCAAGGTCTCATTTTAACCACAGCAACAATAAGCATCCGTTTTACGTATCGAATTTTTTCAAATGTCGTTCATTTGTCACGTAATTAACATTTTTTAAGTACCAAGTTTGAACTTTTTTCCTCACAAAATAAAAGATATCTATTATTAAAAGTCTATCGCAAGCCGGATCCGCAATTTTATAAAGAACATTTATCTTTTTTTCAGCACAAAATATCGATTTGTAAAATGGTTTTAAATGAGACAATATCAAAGCGCTCGGCTGCAAGAAAATGTACTGTTTGGATACGTTTATAGAGTGAAGCGCTGGGCTCGTCGGTCGTTTTATTTTTTACTGGACCAAACCCTTAAGGGTCTGCTCCAGTAAACGAGAAAGCAACCGGAAACGCAACCGCTTCTCACGGTATCCCTATCTAAACTGTTCAATTTCTTGCAGCTGAACGCTTTGACATTGCCTCATTTCAAACCATTTTATAAGTATATCTTTTGTAAATGAGTGTTGAAAAAAAACTGAATATTCTTTATAAAATGTCGGATCCGGCTTGCAAATTATTTTTCATTTTTAATTTTGTAATGTGTTAGGAAACAAATCCAAACTTTGTACTTACAAAATGTCAATTACATAACAAATCAAAAGCATTTAAAAAAATGTAAATTGCAACACGGATGCGTATTGTGACTGTGCTTAAAATGAGACCTTGCAAACAATTTTATGATAAAATGTCAACGAAATAAATGGTTTGAAATTTAACATTGCTCTTATGGGATAAAAATCCAAGATGGCCGCCACTACAGCAGACCCTTAACATCTAACTCCTATAACAGTGAGTTACAATATTATCATTTGTAATACACAAAACCTAGCACAGATTATACTTTGGGGTTATATTTACAACTTTAATCGATAATACAGTAATAATGTCTTGTAAAGTTAATATGTTTAAATATGAGTTATAGAAATAATGCACGCTACACCACGTTATAAGATTTCGATTGAGGTTATAAAATGGATATAAACTCAACCTTTTACCATAAATATATTCATGTGTACAAATTTAAAGAAGAGATAACCCATTCGTTTAGCTTCGGAAACATTCGTACATCTTCGTATAAAATATTCGATTATTAATTTCTTCATTATAACATTGATAACTTATAAATATTTTGATATATCAATATAAAGCGAATATCAATTAAAAGATAATATTTGTATCTTTATTTTTAGATAATGTGTAATAATGTAGGCTATATAAATACAAAGTATTAACAAACAGGCCTACAGCTTTATAAAATCACTAGGGGAGACCCCTGCGTGCTCCGCACGCCAACCGCCAATGGAACCTTCTAAATACATATGTTATGTTTTATTTATAATAAAGGTGTAGGATTTAATAATAACCTCAAAACTAAGATGGTAAATCATGTTAAATGTTCAAATCAAATTATTTCTTAACAGCAGTTATAATAATGGTTAAAAGAACCAGCAAGGCTCAGGTCTACACTTTAAAACCCTAACCTAAAAGCTAGAAATAAAAAAATAACTGCTTAAAATTTTGAAATCAGCTGTTAATGGAAATATTGGAGCAATCAGCTGTATTGTATGTTATTTTATTCAATTTGTTGCTATGGTAATAAATGCAAATACATGTGTTGGTTTATCATTCTAGGCCTAACCTAAGAATTTTTTCCGACTAAATTTACAAATATTGAATTAAAAAAAGGTCTTTATCGAAATGAATTATAGCCTATGTTACTCAGGGATAGTGTAGGTTTTTATTATAAACTTATTTTTTCAATCGGTTCAGTAGTGCCAGAGATTACCCCCTACATACAAACAATCAAACAAAAAAACAAACATTACCTATTTATAATATTAGTATAGATATCCAAATAATCCTTATAACTGTACACAATACCGAGTTAAAAATCACCTCAGAATAATTAGATATAGGCCTAGATAAAATCTGTTGTTTTTACATATAGCCCAGTCGGTATAGGTTACAATTAGCAATACGGCTGAAAAAATTCGATAATGCAGGTATGTATTTTGCAGCAGGGGAAATCACTAAAACGGGTCATCCCATTCATATATGAAGCGTTGGCTCATTCTAAATTGGCCGAATTTTAATATGTCGAATTGAAATTTGACATAGGAGTTAAAATATATATTTTAAACATTTATGCTGAGTCTCAGCTTGTTATCTTGAAAATTACCCGATCTAGGAGTCGATTTCGATTATTGATTTTAGGAGTACCGGACCCACGAACTAATTTCAATCTATTCCAGTTTCGTCAATTTTTGGAATATCAACACCAAATTTGTTTTACAAGTTGAGTACACCAGTATAAATATTCTTAGTAAGTATGAACGATTTTTTTCTTGTTATTTTTAAAAACGAGGCGCTTGAAAATAGTCTTCTGTTTTACCTATCTCGTTTTAACTATAACATTTTTGGATTCAACGACTCCATTTTCGACATTTTTGAACATATCGATTTAAAAATTGGTACAGAAGTTAAAAATACAATTGTTTTTTGCTATACTTATTTTAAAAACTATATTTTCAAAAATGACTAATCTGCAGCTGATCAACTCAAGCGTTTTGATGAAAAATCTAAAAAGGTCTAAAATTATACTTTTTTAATTTACTTGTGCTTTTAAAAGTAAATAATGAAAAAGGTTTATACGCCTTGAACTTGTTTGAATATATATATTTAACTTGTAAAAAAACTTTCAGGTTGATATTTTGAAAATTTTCTAAACTAGAGCTGTTTAAAATGAATTGGTGGGTCCGGTACTCCTAAAATCGAGAAACCCATTAATAAGTCAAGTGGCTCTAGATCGGGTAATTTTCAAGATAACAAGCTGAGACTGAGCATAATTGTTTAAAATATATATTTTAACTCCTATGTCAAGTTTCAAGTCGATATATTAAAATTCGGCCAATTTAGAATGAGCCAACGCTTCATATATGAATAAGATGTCCCCTTTTAGTGATTTCCCCTGCTGCAAAATACATACCTGCATTATCGAATTTTTTCCGGACAAACCATTGCTCGGACGAAATAAATATATATGACCTTTTTTGTTGAAAAATACCTCCCCTATTTTTTATTTTCCTCTATCTTCATCCCAGCTCGAAATATTAAGGATAATCGAAAAAAAAAAATGATAATCGATTTTTTTTTCGACTTTGGGAAATCGATAGACTGGTAACTTTTTTTTATGTTAATCTACATACTTTAATGTACTTATAAAAAAAATTCAGCCGTATTGCAAATTACTGGTACTTTTGGTCAAAATTGACCTTTACCGACTGGCCTAATAGCATTTTTTCAAATTATGTGTTCCTGATGTGTAGTCTAATTAACATGTCTGTGATTTTTCACAGGGGCTTACAAGTATTTAAATAATTTCATGCGCTATTTTACATCCGACTTGGTACACACATTTTGGTTTCCTAAACGGCTCAGACGAGTTCGTCATCCAAAAATCCAACAACTGGAGGCACTTTTTTTACCAGAAGTAAATTGTTTTTTAGATGTTTCGTACAGATAGTCCCAAGTAGCGTGAAGCGTCAATTGAGCATGCGCTGTAACGTCTTACCCTCTCCTACTCGACTGTGAGTCTTCAGTACAGACACCACCAAAAAGTGTTGATATACAATCAACACGACTACATAGCAGACATGAATTAGGTAGGGCAGGAGGCTCTGACTGTACTCCGCCGCGAGAGGAGAAATGTGGTGGGAGACTTGCACACCCCCTCTTCGCGCTCCATCCTAATTGGCGCTATCTGAACTAAAGTAATATGTCGAATGTGTGTTTTATATAACGAAACATATAAAAGAGATTATTCTGTACATTTTGATTTTTACACGACCTTGTATTCCGTCTGGTCCAGTAAACGGTATTTTTTAAAGGGTCTGCTCCAGTAAACGAGAAAGCAACCGGAAACGCAACCGCTTCTCACTTTATCAATTTCTTGCAGCCGAACGCTTTGACATTGCCTCATTTCAAAACATTTTATAAGTCTATCTTTTGTAATTGAGTGTTGAAAAAAAAACTGAATATCTATATATATTATATAAAAGCGAAAACCCACTGACTCACTGACTCACTCATCACGATTTCTCAAAAACTACCGAACGGATTGAAATGAAATTTGGTATGTCGCTTCCTCTAGGGCCATAGGTGCTCACTAAGAAAGGGTTTGAAAAAATTCGAAATTTTATGGGGGTTTTGGGGGGATCAAAGTTATTAAATCACGATTTCTTCAAAACTACCGAACGGATTGGAATGAAATTTTGTATGTAGCTTCCTCTAGGGCCATAGGTGCTTACTAAGAAAGGGTTTTAAAAAATTGGAAATTTTAGGGGGGTTTGGGGGGTAAACATTACTAAATCACGATTTCTCCAAAATTACCGAACAGATTGGAAGACATTTGGTATGTAGCTTCCTCTAGGGCCATGGGCGCTCGCTAAGAAAGGGTTTTAAAAAATTCGAAATTTTAGGGAGGGTTTGGGGGATCAAATTTATTAAATCACGATTTCTTCAAAACTAGAAAGCGGATTGAAATGAAATTTGGTATGTAGCTTCCTCTAGGGCCATAGGTGCTTACTAAGAAAGGATTTTAAAAAATTGGAAATTTTAGGGGGGTTTGGGGGTAAACATTACTAAATCACGATTTCTCCAAAATTACCGAACAGATTGGAAGAAATTTGGTATGTAGCTTCCTCTAGGGCCATAGGCGCTCGCTAAGAAAGGTTTAAAAAAATTCGAAATTTTAGGGGGGGGGGGGGGGTT
>JAGFPH010009339.1:29866-39878 GCA_018207615.1 Philaenus spumarius | reverse complement strand
AGTCAGTGAGTCAGTGGGTTTTGGCTTTTATATATATAGATAAATACCTTATCTATACAACTGCTCGCAGTCCAGTAAACGTTGTTATTAATCAGTGACGACCGTTTCGCCTATTCTATTCAGGCATTGTCAAACCGAAACTTGTTACGTTATAGCATTTAATTTAAATGCTCTTCAACTTTAACTTTACACAAAATACACAACACAACACATTAACATACATCACAACACTTTGAAACACAAAACTACATTTAAAATATATCGCAATGTTAATACTTTCATATAAGATGGACACACGTGTTCACTTGTTCATTGCTTAGTCAGTACTGAAGATACTAGTTTTGCGGGTGGTTAAGTGTTCTAGTTGAAGGGGTTAATTTAATTATACTGTCAAAAATAGTGTTTAATTGAAAGTGGGCTTTTTCGTTTAATAAAATAGATGAATCAGAAATAGATTGTTTGTAGATTTGGAATTCTTCTAAGATATTCATAATTGGCCCTTTGTATATGGAAACTAAATACATATAAAACCACTCCCCCAATACCTACTTCTCCTTACTCGTGCTCAATATCGATCGCAATTTCAGACGAAATCCTTTGCTATATTATTTCAAGTGTCGTATTTGCAAAAGTGAAGTAGTTCTGTGAAATTTTAACTCCACTAGTAAGATCTTGTGACAGTAAGAGAAAAACGCCTAAATATTAAGCTCAATGTGTTGTAGAACTTATGAAAACTAATTAAATTGTTTTGAGGTTAAAGGTCGTTAAAAATTTAGATTGTTTTGTTTACTCAGAAGAAATCACTTACGCCTACAAACAATAAACTATATCTAACTGAGTCTAAACCGTTAGGGTTATTCAACATGGTAAATGTACAGAGCCTACAATTAAATATTTCACTGATATAAATTTTCCAAAACAAAACAAAACATCATGCATTTTAAACATTTACACGAAACCGTATTACTGTTCACTTTAAAATGTTTGTAAATGAACAGAAACTCAAACTTTTGTGATTCTATTAAAATAGTAATAATGCAGACCAATAATAGCTGAAGGCAAATCATGCGCATGCGCTAGCCATACATTGGCAGAAAGAATCGGATGTATCAATGTTCATTATTATTGATGTAAACAAAACTTAACCTACAAGTTTAAAACATAACCTTAAAATGGTTCACATAGTCGTTTGAGTATTTCAGCTGATGGACGAAATCAGCTGTTATATGTTAAAGGGGCTGGTGTAGCAAAAACTAAAAAAATATATTTGTATATATGCAGTAGACTTTCCTGTGTAATTTACTGCAAGTTTTACGAAAACATAAACAATTTTACAAAAGTTATGAGGAATAAAACTCTGCATTTTTAATATTCACCCAATTATTAGCAAAATTAATTAATATACTAGGGGAGACCCCTGCGTGCTCCGCACGCCAACCCCCCTGTTGGAACCCGGTATGTGCCGTAGGAACCCGTTGTGAAGTCAGCAAGGCTCAGGTCTACACTTTAATAAAAACCTGACCTAAAAATTAGAAATACTAATAATTGATTTAAAATTTTTAATAAACTGTTAATGGAAATATTAGTAGATACTACAGCTGATTACTGAATCCACAATAAACATTATTTATTTATTTTTGTTCAGTCTAGGCCTAACTTAAAATATATAGATAGTTGTTTCCCGTCGATACTCGGAGGATACAGCTTTCGTAGTGAATGGAGCGCCAGGCAGATGGTGCGAAACATGTATAAAATGTACTTTTTTAAATGCTACTTCCTTCCAATTATTTTTCTTGCAGCAAAGTTAAAGAAGAAAAATGGATTCGACAATCAGTGAATTTAACTAATATTTTGTACACATAATCTAATTTTTTGGGATATTAATACAAATATGAAAGAAAGGAGAAAACCCATAAATAATATTACCGTGCATAAATAATACAGTTGCAAACTACCATAAAAAATATTGCAATTTAAAACTGTAGGCCTATTTGTAAAATGTTGTATTTATGAAGGCCTTAATTAGGCCTATATATCAAGATAAAGATACACATGTTATCTTTTAATTTGTTTTTATTTCATATTGATTATCAAATGATTTAGAAGTTATTAATATTATAATAAAGAAATTAATACTGGAATATATTTATATGTTATACGAAGATGTACGTATGTTTCCGAAGTTAACGAATGGGTATCTTCCATAAATTTGTATAAATGAATAAATTCATTGTTGATAAAAGATTGTATTTATATTCACCTCAAAGCAAATCTTATAACGTATTATAGCTTACCTTCATTTTATAACTCATATTTAAAAAAATCAACTTCAGAAGAATTACATTATTGATGAATTGATTGGAATTGTTAACGTAACCCCAAAATACAATCTACGCTAGGTTTTGTACAGATGATGGGCGAAATAAGCTGTTATATTATATGAGCGTTTGCTCTTCTTCTGTTGTTAGACAAAATATGTTGTTTCTTTACAATCAGCTGATTGAAGAACTGTAAAATAAAATCATTGCAAAGGTTTGGAAATGTTGATTTTTTTAATTTAAGAAATTAAGATGACGTAAAAATAAATAAAACCTGTTAATATAGAAAAGTTTTGCTTTTGTTTGGTATAAACTGAATGTAAATCGGTCCAGTGAAAGTCTCAGACGAACTGTCCAAAGGATTGAAAAAGTTGACTTTTTCTTCCATGTTAAATCTCCATAAGAAAAGTCTATTTTTCATTTTTGACCCATTTAACGTAAATATTTTCAAAATACAAATAAAACCTGCTAATATAGGACCGAAAACCTTTGTTTTGGTAAAACCCGCATGTAAATCGGCCCAGTAGAAGTCTCAAACGAACTGTCCAAATGTTTTTTTCTTACGGCTTTAAATATATAGATTATTGAAATAAGAAAGTTTGTATACTCTATTTTGTATTTTATAGTTTTTACATCTACAAAACTAGTGTTTAGAAGTAAGTACTGTAGTATAAAATTATATCCATGTTAATTATTTGGGAGTTTTAGATTTAGAAACAATGCAATTGTTCAGATAATAAGAAAATAAAACGTTAACTTCGATTTCCAGACAATCACGTTTTTCAACGTTTACAAAATATCTCTGAAACTATTAAGGCTACAGTTTTAGAACATTAAGAGATTGTTTACAATAATATTATTCATTTCGTAAACTACAATAATAGCTTGGAGTAAAATAGTTTTTTAAATATTTAAATTTGTATGTATCAAGATTAACTTTTGTTTAGAAATTAATTAAAATCTAATATTTTTGCAGTAGATAATTGTTTTTAGTTCATGCCATATTCACAATAATTTGGAAGAGGCAGAGATTTCATTTTTTTTTTAATATCTCAAGTAAATCAAGAGTAATCGTATAAAAAGTAATAGTGAACAAATAAAACATTGTGTTTTACAAAATGTATTTTTTTCAAAAAATCAAGTAAAATTTAGTATTGATATTTTTGTGATAGCTAACGACAGGTATATTATTATATACACACAGTAAAATTTCATTTACATATAATGAAAAATAAAGTCAGCAAAATGTATTCAATTAACTAGCAAAATGGACTGCGCAAGCTACACCAGCCCCCTTAACGAATAAATCAAACATACAACCTCGCGCATGCGTTATACTATTTTGTTACTTACTTGCGTTTACGGTTGATTACATTACAAACAGTACTTCCGTTTGTTACAGATGGGTAAATATTTAGTCGCAGCGCTAATTTTTGGAATCTTCCTGCTGCACTGTTCGCCCACTGACAGCAGGCCCAAGAATAAAAGCAAGAAAGCAAACCACGTGGAAAAGACCCACCTGCATCCACACGTGAAAGGGTTAAAGGGCCAATCCGTCAAGAGAGACCTGAGCCGGCATTACATCCATCTGCCGAAACTCGATTTAGTGCGCAACGCACCGCTCGCCATCTCCGAAAGCGTTAGCGACAACAATACACACCAGGAGCATGCGCAGAGTGAACAGGTAGCTGAACGTATTTCGAACAACGATACTTCTTCCCAAACAAAAACTGTCAACGATACGGATCAGTTGGCACTCAACAGCCTGAATCAGACTGGAGAGGCGGTTGCAAACCTTACTGGCAAAATCATACAGGCACCTGAGGAAGCGGTTGAGTTGGTTGAGACAGCGGTGGTAAAAGAAATTACAAGCATACTGGCTACTAATAGCACAGCGGAAAATTCAACGCAAAACAAACCAGCAGAAACGGAATCAAAAACCAGAACTTTGGTAGAAGTCGCCGATTTGACGCAACCAAACACAGCTCAACTGCAAAATGTGAAGGAAAATACACCGAATGAGACATCGAACTCTACGGCACCGAGAGAGGGGCGTATTTTGGGAGACCTTCTTAAGCTACAGATTAAAAAGCCCGAAGAAGAAATAGTTAAACCGCTTAATTCATTAGGGCTGCTTAAACCGTTGACTGAACTCCGAACCAATGCCACGGTCGGTGTGGCAGAACCAGTTGGACCGTCAAAGGCGGACGGACCCAGTTTGGAGGAGATGATTGATCAGATCGTTTCGGACGGTAACGAGAAGTTGGAAACAATCAAGTCGGGAGTTGTGAACGCTTCGGTTGGATTAATACAAGAGGATGAAGCAATAGTCATCCCACCCAGAGTGGAAGAGGTCAAACCACTAAACGTGGACACGCCAAACCAGGTTAAAGAACCAACGCGAACATTAAATGGAAGCGAAGTGGAACCGATGGTTTTGCTGCAGAATAAGTCTGATGATTTGATTAAGGTAATGCATTTAGATCAGCAAGTCATACCACACCGTTTGGGAGATCAGGAGAAAGCAATAACAGACGGACAAACTAAGCCTCAGAATTTGGAAGTTCAAGCAAAGCCTGTAATTGTGGAAGAAAAAACTAAGCCTAGCGGCTTAACGGACCAGGTTAAGCTAGTGAAGACGGAAGAGAAAGATAAGCAACAGAATTTGGAAGTTCAACCTGTACAAGTGGACGAAGCAAATAGGCATCGCACTTTAGCGGATCAAGTTAAAGGAGTGAATACGGATGAAAATGAAAAAGATAAGCCTCAGAATTTGGAAGTTCAAGGTGAACCTCTGAATAAGGACGAAGCAAATAAGCATCTTACTTTAGCGGATCAAGTTAAGGGAGTGAATGCGGATGAAAAAGATAAGCCTAAGAATTTGGAAGTTCAAGGTGAACCTTTACACAAGGACGATGAAACAAAGTCTCTTGGTTCAACGGATCAAGTTACGGCGGTAAATACGGACAAGGAAGATAAGCCTCAGAATTTGGAAGCACAAGCTAATAAGGACGAAGAAATAAAGTCTCGTGGTCTAGTTGGTCTAGTTGAAGTAGTTACAGGCGATGAAAGTAAGCCTCAGAATGTGGAAGCTCAAGCTAAACCTGAGAATTTGAAGGAGGAAATTAAGCCCAGCAGTTTGGATGAGCCGGTTAAACAATAAAAAAGGTTGAACCTTAGAATGGTATTTCTGAATTAGTTTTTACAAATTAATTAAGTCTTTACCGTCTGTAAAATTATTTAATAAACATAATTTTCACTTATAAAAGTTAAAGATATATTGACTACCTCTCGCCAAATTACCAATTACATATTTGTTTTGTAGATTGAGTTCTCGTTATTATTTAGATAATTTTATTTACCTGGTCGACCATTTTTATCTGCATTTTAGATTGAGTTTCTAAATAGTGTTGCATCTGACGTGAAATTTCCTACAGAGGGGAAGCCTAAGTTATTTATTTTGTCGACTACTGTTAAAATTTAATGCAATGGTACATCGTCAGCAGTCACTTGCTGTGTTATAAAATGGCGCACGTTTCGGCTGTTCGGTCATTATCAAGTTATTGGAGAAACTCCTCCGTTGTCGTTGAATCCAATGAGCATAACTAACCTTGAGAAAAGTGGCCTGTTATATTAGTAAAGCGCTCGAGCGCGGATAGAATATCGTGTGTATACACTTTCGTTTTTTACTAATGCAGGTCTTATTTTTAGTTTCCGCCATGTGCGTACGACATTTAAATTTGCAGTAAGCTCCAATGTACAGTTAGTAGGTAACAAAATTCGCCCACATGTTTCACTGCTATCATGTGACTCGACTAAAATGACGATTTTGTCTTGTTAATAAAGAAATTTATCTCTAATAAAAGTTTATAATTAAAATGTTTTGTCACCTATGAATTATAATTTAGATGTTCATGAACGATTAAATGAAAATTACAAAATATCTTTAAAATTTTAAGAAAAATAAATTATATTGAAGAAGACTGTGTGGGACTGTTTCGTCCTGGTATTGCACATCCTTAAAAAACACGTTCGATGAATAAAACCAACTGTTTCTAGAAACGACAAGTTTCACTTCTAAGTTTCACTTTTTATAAGCTATTTATCATTTTAATTAGTATATGGTATTTTTCAATCTAACAGTGGCAATATGCTTAGGTTGGCAGCACTGCTCTCTATCCTGAAAAATTTCTTCTGTGATATCAACAGGGAAAAGTATCCTTAAGGGGAGTAACCTTAAAAATATAAAAAGTATATTTTTCTTATTATTGATTATTTATACTGTAAAATCTACTCTTTACAATGGCATCATTGTTTTTTGCCGTAAAATTAAAAGTTAGTTTAAACAAATATTTATTCATCAAAACAACTGAAGTGTCAATGCCTAAATGCAGGCTCTGACAAATATTAGATTGGATTGCAGTATAAAACAGGGAGACGAGAAGGGGCGAGATAGGCAATGCGGTAACAATATTTATATCTCCTTAATTTTTTAAACCCCTCGCGGATACAAATTATACAGATTCAGCTTAAGAACAACAAAGCAAACTTGTTATAACCACTCCTAGATGGTGCTGATGAAGGTACATTTTGTACATGTAAAACTCGTAGAGATAGTAAAGTAAATAAAGTGTTGTTTTATCAGTTTTATTTAAGGCAAGCCTTAGCCGATTGGGTAGCGTGGTGTCTTCCTAATCAGAAGACACCGGATTCGAATCTCGACTAGAGACCAGGTAGCTTTTCATATCTGCTGTCGTATGAGAGTAGAAGGGCGGAAGGAAAACAAACGGTGGTTGGTTAGCTTTCAAGCTGACGTGATATGATCTGGTCTCCGGCTTGGGATATTTTGCATAATTTTATATTATGTGTTTTATATATATGACCTTAAAGTTGTTTACGTTTTCCGGATGTTTGTTTTAAATCTTCGATGCATGTTTTCTCAGCTTCTACTAAACCTAGAAAAATTTTATTTTTACTGAATATAAACATTCATATAATCTAGTGTCTGTCGCGACGATTTAAATAAATTGTAGTTCTTAACATTCTTAAAAATGTATTTATATAGTCTTTTTCATTATAAAAGTGGCCTTGTGAGAGAAAATATATATCTCCCATAGTAATTCAAATTTACTAAAATCGTTGTTTTAGGATTAAAACACGATATCCATTATTCTGTAATACGTATAATGCATAACTGCGTAGTTATGACCTATGCATAACTGGGGGAAATGTATTGCTAAACATTGATAAAATAACACTAAACAATCGAAATGTAGATATTTTTTTAAGTGCGCACTGAATATCTAGTTCTACAAACAAGTAGTTGTATTGCACTATTTAATGAACGCGAAGTGGATCAAAGTGGACCAACTTAAACACATAGAGACGCGGAGATAGAATTAAAACTGGAAAGATCAAAGTGTGACTGGTTTTAGTTTACAACGAGGAAACAGAAACCTTTTGAAAGTGGAACTAATAAAACTGCAATCACGACGCAGCTCAACTGATATTACAGGAACATTTTACCGTTCTCAGTGGGTTTGGAATTTGTCCGCATTTTTCCGTTTAAAAATAATAAACGGATATTGCGTTTTAATTTAACCTACAACATTTGGAATTTGTATCATTTTAAATATAGCAAAGTTGATATTTATAGAAATGGTCTAGATATCGCCCGTAGCCTGAGCTAAGTACAGGGTGATACTAAAGTAAACTATACAGAGAGTTTTATACGTTACATAACTTGATTTTTCTTAACTTTTAATATAATGGTGCATTGTAAGTAGTCTTACAAAATTTAGATTTTTCGTTTTTATATTTATTTTACATTTCTAACTGAGTTTATTAATATATAACACATGTGTATTTGCCATACATCATCATTCGAAAATTTAAACTATACTGTCGCTATATAAAAAAACTAGGGGAAACAAATGCGTGCTCCGTACGCCAACCCCGTTGTAACCTTCTATACACGTAATCATGTTATGTATTCTTTATAATAAAGGTGAAGGATTAATAATAACACCAAAGCTAAGATGGTAAATAATGTTAAACGTGCAAATCAAAATATTTCGTATATTTTATAACTGTAGTTATAAAGAAGGTTAAGAGAACCAGCAAGGCTCAGGTCTACACTTTAATAAAAACCTAACCTAAAAGTTAGAAATACAAATAATTGCATCAAAGTTTGAAATCGGCTGTTAATGGAAATATTGGAGCAAACAGCTTTTTTACCTGTTACTTTACTCAATTGGTTGCTATGGTAATAAATGTAAATACATGTGTTGGTTCATCAGTCTAGGCCTAACCTAAGATTTTTTCCAACTAAATTTAGAAATATCAAAATAAAAATTTATTTATCAAAATGAATTATAGCCTATGTTACTCAGGGATAGTGTAGCTTATTATAAAACTATTTTTTTCCAATCTTTTCAGTTGTTCCAGAGATTACCCCCTACATAGAAACAAAAAAATATTACCGCTTTATAATATTAGTATGGATAAACAGATCAAAGTTTTTCACAAAAATCCTTTAATACTCTAACACGTTTCGATGACCGAATCGTCATCATTAGTGATGGTTACTATCTTAATTATGGTCCTTAACAATAAATAGGCAGTGTCTCAGTAGGGGTGTGGTCTAAATAGCAAGAAAACAGTATGGAGATATATTGATTTTCAATAGATAAAAATAAAATAAAATTCTTAGTACGATTGAAGATAATCATCGATAAAACAAATGTTTCTACTTTTTTTATTTTCAAAACGTTTGTATTACTCGGTGCAATTGTGAAGTTTTTTTTTTTTTTGTTGTTGAAGAATTTAAAATGTTGTTATTTTACTAGCTTATTTTCTTGTCACATACAAATCCATTTAGTTAAATGATTTAACGTCGTTAAGCAATCAACTTCTAGGCCAGATTTTAGTTAATGTGAGATTTAAGTGATTTCAAGACGACCTACAATGGTGTTCAATTTGAGGAAAAATCACGCTCACAAAATATCGAGTAAGTTCTACAACATTTATTGAGTCTCGCCGACCATGGTTGCGTCAGTGACGTCATTGACAAGCCAGCTTAGCACAAACTAAGGAAACTATAGAAAATAGAAGTATATATATATAACAGTTACTTGGCTAATACACAAAGGTAAAAGTAAAGGGTGTGGGAAAGCTATGATCATAATATAGACAATGGTTTCAATAGAGGTGAGTTTTACAAGGATTCTTCCTGATTATATCATTCTGTACAAGTTTGGAGTCTTTACGAAATTATCTTTTTAACTCTAACATTTTCAATGAATTGAATGTGCTACTTTTTCACTTACATGGAGAATCTTATAATTAACTTTATTTATAAAAACCGGGTGTGCTTAAGACCACACGGGAGAAGTGTAAATTTCTACGGCGATATTCTAAAAAATATAAAATATACTATGGAAATTATTTCGGTTACTATTTTAACACAACTTACAAAATGAGGAAGCAAAATATCCATTTCAGAGGTATTACCAAGTAAAATATTTTAAAACAACAAATGAGGAAGCACAATGACCATTTCAGGGTATTACCAAGTAAACTATTAAAACAACTTACGAAATGAGGAAGCAAAGTACCATTTCGGAAGTATTACCAAGTGAACTACAGTATTTTAAAACAACTTACGAAATGAGGAAGCATTGTATCCATTTCGG
>JAGFPH010009339.1:6825-19853 GCA_018207615.1 Philaenus spumarius | reverse complement strand
GTTTATTTGTAGTCCTTAATGAACCCCACCATATGCAAAAAACCGCACCTTTCAAAAAATTCTCGTTTAGCTAATAATAATAATATTTATTAGTTACTCTCCTAACGTAGGCTTAAAATAGGCGTGGAACGCACGCAATACTCTGTGTTTTAAAAATCCACTCCATACGGCAGTTGGCGTGCGGAGCACGCAATGAAATGTGTATTGAAAATACTTCCAAGACGGGGGTTGGCGTGCGATGCACGCAATACTTTGTCTATTGAAAATTCTCCCAATACTGGGGTTGGCGTGCGAAGCACGAAATACATTGTGTATTGAAAATTCTCCCAATACTTGGGTTGGCGTGCGGAGCACGCAATGCAATATGTATTGAAAATACTCCCAAGATGGGGGTTGGCGTGGGAAGCACGCAATACTTTGTCTATTGAAAATTCTCCCAATACGAGGATTGGCGTTCGAAGCACTCAATGCACTGTGTATTAAAAATACTCCCAATACGAGGTTTGGCGTACAATGCATTGTGCGTCGGCCGCTTCTCATATTGTTCAGGGTCAAGCTCACATGTACATCTTTAGCAGTGAACGTTTTAATAATTTAAATATGGTAGACTGTCTATGACGTATGAAACGGGGATGGAGACGTTTTTCACTTTTCGTCTGATCCGGGTTAATTTACCCTACAGCGCTTGAAGAGGTTTCACTTCGGAAACACAAAAACTAAATAATTAAATGACATAAAGAATCCAAGACAAACACATTAATTCATTTTGATAACGTTTTTGAAAACCCACTTGCTAATTTACGAGCAAACGAAATTAAAGAAACAATTTGATTTCATCGTTGGCAAATGTAAGAACAGTAAGAAGCCCCTACTTCTTTTTATGCAAGTGAAGTAAGCCTGTGCAGTTTGATTTCTCAAAACTTTATATCTAACTAAAATGATAATCTGTTATAATAATCTGTTTTTACAAAAACAAATGGAACTTAATTGGGCACTGACATTTATACGTTAAAAATCATACTAAATTATAACCATGTAATTTAAGTTTCAGACTTATTTTACTTTATAAGAAATCGTTGTCGCTGTTATGGTGTAACGAACATAATTATGTGGAGCAGACTGGCCCAGTGGTTTAAGATGCTCGTCCAGTCTACAATTATGGAACCACCAAGCCAGGAGTGTAGTTATTGGTGTTTATTTACTTTTCCCCTGCTTCATTAGTCTAACAGACACAATGTAAAAGTATTATTAAAAAAATGGTACTCACATTATTATACGGAGGCCATTATTTTCAGGCGTGCTTTATTACATATCGCATATATTATTTCTCAAGACTATTTTTTTGTCGGTACGCCATAACTTCCTTAATACATCATCAAATTACATGAATGAGGCATCATTTTAAAGCTTTCCTTAACCACTACACGGGAAAAATAGACAAACAGCTTAAAATTCATGTTTTAATAACAAAAATTGATTTAAAAAACTTTTATATTATACTCTGTATGTTCCTAATGAAAGGCGCCATCTACTAACCATCTGTTTAACTAGCATGACAGCTGTTAGTTAGATTGTTTACACTGTAAGATTGTATAGGAAAACTGATATTTATAAACCAAGGTAAATAAATGAACGCAATTAACTGAATCAAATCAACGTGTTAAATAAGGTAAATGTAGGCCTACTCTGAACTTGCGAAATATTCGCACGGGTCAGCTAGTTATTTGTATTAGTAACCTAGCAACTAAACATACTATGACTAAAAAATACTATAGGTTAGAACTTTAAGCTATTTGTTTTATTATTCTTGCATTTCTGTTGTTTACTAAAACAATACCTAACCTAGCAACGTTTAAAAAAATAGTGGCCTCCGTATAATACGTAAGTACCCAGAAAAGTAAATGTGTGCGGTCGTGGGACCCCTGTCAGGAACGAAGTCACGCCTTTTCTTCGATACTTTTACCAGCCTTAACGGCAACATACACACATAGTTTTAATCTTACAATTGCTGTTTATTATTAGATTGTTTTTTATACAAATATTTACCGTTTCCATGCCTTTAATGTTATTATAATGAATGTCTATAATTAATTATAACATCAAAGCTAAGATGGTGAATACAGTTAAATGTCCATTTATTGTAAATACATTCAATACATATAAAATGTCGGTTCATCAGTCTAATCCTAACCTAAAATTATTGTATGTATGTTGCCTTTAAGGCAGGTAAAATGAATTAAATATACATACAATAATTTTAGGTTAGGCCTAGACTGATGAACCAACATTTTATGTTTATTGAATTTATTTCAGAGCTTGACGATAATATCTGAACTACGCCGGACGGAACCGATCGTTTCTTAATTTAAATTTATGAACCAAAACACATGTTTCTTGAATGTACTGTATTTACGTTCATTGCCATAGCAACCAATAAATAACGCTATTTTCGTAACGCATTACATTTTCTATTTGTTAACTCCTACTGCAATCCGCGTTAAATAACTTCGTTAAAAAAAACTAATCGAAAATGTATAATGAAAATACAAAGTCAATACAAATATAATGTGCAGAGAAGGGATGGGATTTTTTTTTAATATCGAATCATGTTTACAGAAGTACAGACGCAATATATTAAATTCACTTTATTAAATACCGTAATCCCTTGAAAGGTTTGTGTAATGGATTCAACTGAAGTAAAATTTCTAAATTATTTCTAATCCTACGATATTGAAACAACATTCAAAGTTGGGATTATGAGAAAATGTTTTTCCGTTTTATTGGTAGGAAATGTAATTACAACTAAATACAGGTAGATTTCATTCAAGCGAGGAAAAGTTTTACAAATTGCTTTTTAATGTTCACCGAGACCGGGTAATGTAATTAGTCTGGAGAGTGTTTTCAGGTAAAACATCAAGTAAAGTTTAAATAAGTAACTTTTGCTTTTCTGTCTTGTTTGTTATTATAATGGTGCTTTTTGAGTTGAATCGTGAAAAAATACCAACATCCAAACATTATTTCAAATATATCACATTATTAAGTGTGGTTATAGGGGAAGTCAGGGGAATATGAGAATAGTTAACGTTTTCCATACAAAATTGTTAATAACAAATTCGTTTACAGTTCCTTTTTTACTTTCTCCACCCTATACGTAGTATATTATGGAGAAAGTATTGTTTTAGTCCAAATTTTCTAATTTGAATTTTTAGTGGAACTATCTGTTTTGGTGCTCCCTGAACCCCCAAAAATTGTTTAGTGGAATTATTTGAGTTGGTGCTCCCTGAAACCAAACATATTTTTATTGGATTTTTTGTTTTTGTGCTCCCTGAACTAAAAAAAAGTGCTGTTTTGGTGATGTCTGTCCTTGTATCTGTAAGGATGTGTACAGAGCTGGAGACCATACCAACGGTCCGATTTTCATGAATTTCGGTATGTAGGTGTAGTTCTGGAATATCTCCAGGCGTTTTTTTAATTTTTTTTCAAATTTTAGATTTTTAAGGGGTTTTACCCCCCATAAGTTGCCAAAAAACGAGAAAAATCAAAATTTCTCAAAAACAGCTCTAACGATTTTGATAAAATTTGGCTTATATGTAGCCCTGAATGTACCCTACCATATGCAAAAAACAGCATCTTTCTAAAAATTCTCGTTTAGGTAATAATAATAACTGATTTTTGGGGTTTTTTGGCAAAAAAGGGGGTTGTTTTTCAAATTGTTTCAAAATCTTTTTTCGTGCATCTATACAGGTCTAATTGGCATGTTTGGTGCAAATTTGTTCGAAATCGATAAAATAGTTTATAAATAATAATATAATCTATATATTATATATATATATATATATATAAGCCAAATCCACTGACACACTGATCACGATTTCTCAAAAACTCTAGGGCCAAAGGTGTTCACTACGAAAGGTTTTTAAAAAAAAATTAAATTTTAGGTGGGTTGGGGGGTTCAAAGTTACTAAATCACGATTTCCTAAAACTGCTGAACGGATTGGAATAAAATTAGCTATGTAGCTTTCTCTAGGGCCATAGGTACTCACTAAGAAAGGTTTTCAAAAAATTTGAAATTTTAGGGGGGTTTGGGGGGTTCAAAGTTACTAAATCACGATTTCTCTAAAACTACTCAACGGATTGGAATGAAATTTTGTATGTAGCTTCCTCTAGGGCAGTATGTGCTGATAGAAACGGGTTTAAAAAAATTCGAAATTTTAGGGGGTTTTGGGAGGGAGGGTACAAGTTACTAAATCACGATTTCTCTAAAACTACTGAACGGATTGGAATAAAATTTGGTTGGTATGTAGCTTCCTCTAGGGCCATAGGTGCTCACTAAGAATTTTTTTCAAAAAGTTTGAAATTTTAGGGGGATTTGGGGGGGGGGGGGGGGGTGAAATTTACTAAAAATCCCCATAAGAAATATATAGTGTAATTTATATTTATTGATATAATATATTTTTTGTTAATATACATTTAACTTTGATTTGTCTATCCGTGCAAAGCCGGATCGGGCTAGCTAGTAGGGCCTATAATAATATAATATTTTCCATGGTAACATTTTCCTACTTTTGCAATTCTAAATAACCACCTAATATGCTACTCTTGGGATGGTATAAAGTTTCAACTGGGAGAGAGTATGTGGCAGTTTATTTAACTGGTACCGTTTATTTACTTAGTAATAAACCCATAATTATACTCAATAAATAGTGGACATATTTCCAACCACATTCTTCATGGACTACCTAGGGGTTGCGCCACTGGTCGCTTCGCTCGCATGAACCCACGGAGTATCGCGGCGAAGCAAATGAAAACGTATTACAATATTATATACTCTGATATAAACCTGTTGTGAATTAACTCATCTGAAGTGTTTTTGGTGATACTTTTAAATGTTACCCCTCTCAATAAAATAAAAAATTATTTGCCTATCTATAATTTTCAAGAAGGAACCTACAACTTCTGAAATTTCAAATTAAAACGCACAAGACAAAATATAATTACGGCAAAAATATATCTGAGAATTTTTAATACGGTACACAAATTTATAAATATGTTAATCCCTTAAAATAAATACAAACTTATTCAAAACTATAGGTTCTCCGTACCCCTGCTCGCTTAGCCCACAAACCTCGACGGTGACTCGTGGCAAAGCAAACGCAAACAAATGATTGTATACACAGATATTTTCAAGATATTGCGATTTACTAATACTTGGATCGGGGTTAAGTCTTGATCTGGCATGGGAGCAGAGGCGACATAGTGCCTGACGCATGCGCAGTAGGGCCAGAGTCTTTGCGTGAATGTCAGGATTATTTTATTTAATAGAATTTTCCAGTTATACAATTTTGACCAAACAGTTGTATTACTGTAATCAGATATGGCACGAACAGTAAGGCAGTATTTCAAAATGTTCAGATAGGCCTGGTAAGTATAAAGTAAGTATAATTTTAATTGTGATAGGAGTTTGTATTATAATATAGTGAGCCTTTTCTGTTGAGGTTTGGTTGTGCTTGATTTTACCTAACTTAAAAAAAAGATTTTGCTTGAGAAGAATAATTACCTGGTTCTAATTTTTCCAAGTTGGTTGCTATATTGTACTAAATGTAAATTCCTTTAAGAAACGTGTGTTGTTTCAGTATATGCATATCCCAAAATTGTGTTAAGTTTTCATCTGAAACAGCTGTTTTATTTTTAATAAGTGTTTGTATATCGTAAGCCCTTTTCGTACATGTTTTGTGTGTGAATTTTTATTTACATAACCTTACCAAAAAATTTGTTGGTTGTGAAGAACAATTAACTAATTCTACATTCGCTAAGTTGGTTGCTATTGTAATGAAGTCACACGCATTCAAAAACGTGTGTTGGACAGTGAAAGGTTAAAACGGACAATTGAAATACTCTTCACGCAAAGAAGCAACAACATTGAAATTATTACAATATTTAGGACTAATGTAATTTTTCAAGCGAAGGAAAAGAAAGTAGCAATTGTTTGTAACCGATGAATAAATTAAATTATGAATCATCCTGTGAAATTTATGCTACAAGTTTCATGTGATAAATTAATTGTGTCAAGATAAGCCTGGGCTGATGATTAATTTATATTAATTTTAAGGGTTGGGTGGATGTCAAAACTTCACAGTTACATCTTATAAGGTTGGAACTTTGTGTATTTATTGCTTTATAATGTTTGCAAGTCGACGACAATTTAAAATATAAATGTTTTATAACATAACATTTTCGGTACTAATGCCAAAGGTTAATACTTCAATCAGTTACTAATTTGATGAAGTAAAATAAAGTATCTAACTTATTCTAACTTAGTAATTTTTTAGCGTTGAATATAAAAGGTATTCTTTAATCTGAACCACTAATAATTTACCACTTAAAATCCCGTCCAGAAAGTAAAGAACGAATGCGCATCGCGTGCGGCGCAGATCCCCCACTACTGCGATTACGTGCGCGGCCGCTTGCCCCTTCCTTACTCTTCAGTGTGGGGTGGGTCTCGTTGCTGTGTGATCACGTTACTGGTTTTCGCAGCGTTTTAAAATGACAGCGCTAATCGAAAATCCCGCCAAATGTGAAGTACGGGGTGTAATCCGCTTTTTGAATGCTCAAAAAGTTAAGCCCATTGAAATTTATAGGCAAATTAAAGCTGTGTATGGTGAAGATGCGATGAATGAGTCATCAGTAAGAAAGTGGTGTATCATGTTTAACCAAAACAAGAGGCGTGGAATGCTGTCGGCTAAAGTTTTTTTCATTCACGACAATGCCCGGCCTCATGCCTCGGCACGAACGCGGCTAGAACTCCAAAGTCTGAAGTGGGAAATCTTTTGTCATCCTCCCTACAGCCCTGACCTAGCACCTAGCGATTTTCATCTGTTTCTAAAGTTGAAGCAATTTTTGGGTGGAAAACAGTTTGGAAATGACGATGAACTTAAAGAAGCAGTGATAATATGGCTCAAATCTTTCGCGGCTGATGAGTATAACATCGGAATAGAGAAACTGGTCCCACGTTACAACAAGTGTTTTGACAACAATGGCGATTACGTAGAAAAGTAGAATAAGGTACTGTGGCTGTGTAAATAAAGTTTGGTGTTGATATCTTTTGTTTTTATTTAACCATGCTAAAACGTTCTTTACTTTCTGGACGGCCCTCGTACTTAGGAGTGAAAGAAAACGCAGTTCCAAAACTGCAAGAACTTGTAGTACAAAAAATGAAAATTTTACACTGCTAATTAATGTAGTTTTTGGGAAAATTATTTGAAGCCTAAAAAATTTAGCGCTGAAGTAGTTAATCATATTTTCGAAAAAGTTCATTTGGAAAACAAACATGGAAATCTTAATTAACACTATGAATGGAATACTTAACATGAAAGTTTTAATAATAAAATACAAAAATATAGGGGAAAAGAAATTTGTGGAATATTTTTTGCAGGCATAGAAATGTATGATTGCCATGTTACATGGGCCTACAATGCATCAACGGGGTTCTAGTTTATTTGTTTTTATTCGAAATAATTATGTGGGCTCGGTTTGCCCGTTTTGTTCCTTATAGACAATTTTGGGTTTCTAGTTTATATACTTTGTGTGCAATTGTCAAACACGTATTTAAAGTTGTGTATGAGTCTAACAATTTGTATTTATTTAGTTTTTTGTGTTTTTGTTTGATTTGCTTGATTTTTTTGTTGTTGTTTTTTTTTCATTTGTTTTGTTTCATTTTATTTCGTTCGTTCCGTTTCGGTTTGTTTTCTTTGTTTTGTTATTTTCATTGTTTTGGTCTTTGTGTTTGTTTTCTTTCTGTTTGTTTGTTCTCTACATCATGTCAGTTATACTAATAAATTCATTGAAAGAGCAACGAGTAGCCCAAGTATACCAAACTACATCAACAACAGTAATTGCTCAAATGCAATTTTGTTGAAGGTCCCAACTGGACGAGCGTGTTTAACCACTGCGCCACTCTTCTTCTCTTGTTATATTGTTACCTAAAGGGAGAACGGGACCACTATTTGTAATTTTATTTATTCGCAAGCATTCTGTTCCGCCAGAGTATAAAATATTCAATCGAAGCATAATCAATACTGAATCACCTCGGGGTACCAACCTGGGCTATTGAGTTACATTATTTATTAACAATCATTGCGAATGCAAACAATCAAGTCCTTATATTTCCAGCAGAGGAAATTATAAAAGTAATTTAAAATGTTTGTGTATTTATTGTTCAAGCAAAATCACAAGTTTAATAATTGTCATCTTAATAAAATGTCTGAAATAAATATAAAACGATTATTTAAACTAGTTTCCCACTTTTTGATTTGCTTTTCACCTAATTTCTTCCAATAATTTTCTATGAATTTGTAGATGACTCTATTCGTAAGGTGCGTAAACGCTTGTGAGCTGCGCTTTGTTTAAGTCGCGCAAGAACTGCGTGATACGTGGTTTTTTTTTCAACAATGAGTGTTCGCTGTTTACCCTTTGTTGGGTGCGAGAGAGGTTTGTTTTTTCGTGAGCTTGTGGTTATTTGTTAACTGAACTTTAAGTTTATGTTAATTAGACCTACAGTTATTTAATTCTTCAACTAATAGGTTACATTTCCGTTAATATCTAGACGAGCTGGCAAATACAAATATCTCACAAGTTAGGAGTAGGCCTACAATTACAGTACTTAATTTATTACGTAGAATTAATTCAGTTAATTAATTACGTTTAACTGTTTTCGTTTGTTTATAAATAACAGTTTATAAAAATATATAACGTTTTACATTGATTTAATTTGATTGATTTGCATGATAGAAAAAACTTGAATACAGAATGTAAACAATCTAACTAACAGCTGTCATGTTTGTTAAACAGATTGTTAATAGACGGCGCCTTTTATTAGGAACCATATGAAGTATAATATACAAGTTTTTTAAATACATTTTTGTAACGAAAACATTGATAAGCTGTTTGTCTATTTTTCGTCAATAGCGAGGAACATAAAATTTAAAATGATGCTTATATAATTCATTTTGTTGAAGAATTAAGAGAGATATCGCTTAGCGACAAAAAATACCCCTATGGGAAATGATAATATAAGGATTAATACTGTTCAACTTCTTTCAAGCATGAATAACATATTATTGTAAGTATTAATTATAGAATGGATAGAAAAAATTTAAGTTATGCTACACTTTTCGATGATCAAAACAAATCTGTTCTTTTGGATCCTCTAAACAAAGATAATTAAAAAAATAATTCGACCACGCAGCTGATCAGCTGACGTGAGTTGAGCAAATTTCCAAAATTAAGTTTATTGGCCTATGTTTTAGGGTTTCAAAGAAAAATTTGGGAAATAGGTCTATTCACGACGGTGCTGAATAGCTGCAAAATGCTTCGCACGCCAACTTGTGTATTTGGAGTATCTTCAATACACAAAGCATTGCGTGCTTCGCACGCCAATCCCCTTATGGGAAGTATCTTCAAAACACAATGCATTGCGTGCTTCGCACGCCAAGCTCACGGTAGGATCCACCACATGACTTTGAACCGGGTACTTCTATGGTATTTTACGTTTTGATCGATTTTGGGAGAACCAAGCGAGAGCTATAGGGTTGCGTAAAAAACTAAATGTGCAGAATAACATCTTACATTTATATTTGTAGAAAAACTAAAAAACAAATTAATTTTCGTAGGAAAAAGTTTAAAAATTTGTTACTTCTGGCCAACAAACGTGTTTCCGATTGTTGGATTTTTTTGGCTAACGAACTCGTCCGAGCGATGTAGACAACCAACATGTGTACCAAATTTGAACCAAATCGGACTTAAAATGCGGCCGCTAGAGTGCGAACACATATATGCATATATATATGATTTTTAATGACAGCCCAAAACGTGTTCTGGGGACCATGATCGTTGCTCATTTGCTCCTCCCGATCTTGGGTCTTACCATAAGGACCACTGCAATAGCTCATTTTTCCTATCGAAATTCGCTTATAAAATAAAATCAGATGCTTGGAGGAAAGTAGATGAGACGGATATAATTATGGCACAATGCAAGAAGTACGTCATACCATTGCTGTCATCCTACTGACTTGAGGAATTACCAACGTCTTTGTTTCCTTTTCTTTCTGCACAAACTTGCCATTGACAGTGTCGCACCACACGTAAAAAAAGCCGATTTTCCTTGCGCTACAGAGACATGCTTACAACTACATTGCAAAATAACCATTGTAAGTTCGACGGTTTCCTATGGATCGCTGGAGGTTCGTTCAAATTAACAATTTCAACAGTTTGAATCCACAACACACGCGCTGCATGCATACAACGCTGTTTGTCCGGCGCGCTACAGTGACTAGATAGAGACAGTGTGGCCAACGAGCGCTGGCCGCCATATTGTTTCCAACTTAACACGGATTTATATTAGCGTAGGGACGATTTTTCGCATTTAACTCAAATTTCCGCTTCAAAATTGTTCTTATGCAATTGGATTAATACATTGTTACAAAAATTGTCAAGTATAAACCATTTTTTTCGATATATTTTCCTCACTAAATGAATGAATACAGAAAATACCGACTGGGACTTTTTTACTACTCGTGCACATTATCATTTAAACATCTATAAAATTTAATTAAATTTAGTGAAGTATATACTATTATTATTTTTCTTAATAAGAAAAGTACAAGCAATATTTCTGTGTAGTTGAATTTTTAACAACTATAAACAATTTAAGTAGTTTAGTACAAATGGAACAAAACTACTATGGTACATTTAGCCCATTGTAATTTCAAAAGTTGACCTTTTGAAAAATACCTTAAGTTTTTTAAATTATAAATCCAAAATTAGAAAATGTAAAAATTCTGTTTTAAAAGAAACAATTAAAAAAATTTTGTTTTCCAAAAATACATTTTTGGGAGAAAAATATTAAATTTCGGTAAAATTTAAAAGTTTACGTATTTAAAAAATGTATGAATACTTCAAAATGCAAAATTAGGGTTTCTAAACTATATTATAAAATATACATATATGCTACCCCAAAATAACTTCAAGTGTAATTTTGTGCGTTGTTTTATATATATTTTGTATTCTAAAAACTAGTAGGCCTATTAGTTTTTCCACTAGTAAAAAGTTCATAAAAACACAAAATATGTTTCCGACAAGGAATAAAATAAAGCCTAATATATTCTAAATAAGCCTACACAAAAATATAGTAAACACATTGTTTAGTAAGTAGCTACCGTATTGAAAAGAAAAAATATGGCCAGTAGGCGTATTGTAAATGTTACCTTAAAAGGTTAAAACAAACAAAATATGTTCCAAAAAGGCATACAACGAAGCCTAATTTATTATAAACAAAAATATATTATGACTACCACATTATATTGTAAGTAGGCTATTACACAAAGAATTAGGTAGGCAAAGTTATAGTTTTCACGCACTCAAGCAATTAATAATAGCCTACAGTGATAAGAGATAAAAGTAGAATATAATGTAATAAACCATGTACCAAATAAATCTGAAGAATCTCCTGAGTACAATGATATATAATATAACTTAATTATTGCTAAAATAGTACTCCAGGTAGGCTACTCTTTGCCAGAAAGAAGGTTAATGGGAGGAGTGAAAATAATAAATACAATCATATAAATGAAAATTAATTGCGTACAAACTTTATTTTAGGTTTACATCACTGTTTACATTTTGTCTTCTTAATACTTGTACTTAATACTGACAAAACCACTAAAAGAGCCAGTTATCTATAGACTGTAATTTCAGTTTTCACTAAGTTAACACTAAATTACAACTGAACTATTTAATAAACTTAATAATTAAATCATAAACTAGGAAAACCCATACAAAAAAGCAAGAAAAACCATGAAATAACAGCAGTAATATCACGAAAAGAACTAATTCCTATTTAAATAACATTACTGTAAGCAGAAAAATGGAAACAATATGGCGCAGCCAATAGAAAACAAGACGTCCGTTGACCACACTGTCTCTATCTAGTCACTGTACGGCGCGCAAGCGTATATTATACACATTTACACATTAAATTTTAAAATAAAAGTTCATTGTTGATAATATTTACACACAGCTATCACAGTAATTTATATGACATCACTATTCATCGCGTTGTTTTTTTTACGGAAATATCGATTAATTATTACAGAGGCACTTGAATTTGGGTGAGGTGGCGTTAGCAGTGACTTGGTTCCGATGCATAGGCAGAAGAGTCAGAATTTTGATAGATAGAGGCACTTTAATTTGTTTAGAGTGGGGTAGTAGTGGCTTGGATCTGATGCTAGGCAGTAATGTCAGAGTATTGATTAGGACAAAACCACTTTAATCTGGGTAGGGTAAGGTAGCAGTGACTTGGTTCTGATACATAGGCAATAATTTCAGAGTTTTAATTAGGACAATAGCACTTGATTCTGGGTATGGAGGGGGTAATAGTGACTTGGTTCTGATACATAGGCAATAATGTCAGAGTTTTAATTAGGACAGTAGCACTTGAATCTGAGTAGGGTGGGGTAGCAGTGACTTGGTTCTGATACATAGGCAGTAATGTCAAAATTTTAATTAGGACAGTAGCACTTGAATCTTGGTAGGGAGGTAGCAGTGAACTGGATCTAATGTATAGGCAGTAGGGTCAGAGGTTTTGAGTGAATGACAGGATGTTTTATGCAACAGAACGACTACCAATCAAAAATACGGAAATTAAGATTTTATGTATTTCTCATTCAGTAAAGAGTATACATTTCTAGTATTTTCCAAATTTTGCAGATTTAGAGTAACATCACTCGCTAACTAATATCAGGTATGAATGAAAGTACTCCTTCATTGTACACGAAAAGTTAATATGAAAGGTATCCTGTAAAGTTCATATCCTTCTCTCTTACTCCCAATTTAATTGCTACCTTCCTTCTCACTCATGTCTGTAAATGAAAAAGGCTTACAAAGCTTTTCATTACTAATCCCCGGCTAACATTTGATCTCCAGCTGAATTTTAGATTAACTTTTTACCTTTTATGAACCCAACGCAGTAATAA
>JAGFPH010009338.1:18967-40028 GCA_018207615.1 Philaenus spumarius | reverse complement strand
ACATGCGGTCTGTGGTTGTAGCCGCACTACCCGTCCTGACGACATGCTGTCTGTGGTTGTAGCCGCACTACCCGTCCTGACGACATGCTGTCTGTGGTTGTAGCCGCACTACCCGTCCTGACGACATGCGGTCTGTGGTTGTAGCCGCACTACCCGTCCTGACGACATGCGGTCTGTGGTTGTAGCCGCACTACCCGTCCTGACGACATGCGGTCTGTGGTTGAAGCCGCGACGCGACTGCGTGTCAACAAATCAAGCAAGCTTCTTTTAATATGCATTGTATAGTTTTAAAAAATCAAAGAACTTTTGCTTTATTCGATTAAATATTTGTACGTTGATTGTATAATGAAACATTAGGTATTATTTGAATGTTAAGTTATCGAGAACTCAATGATTTACTAAATTAATATTCTTTGTGAAACCACATTACATACATTGGTACATTAGTATAAAAAATATACAAATGTTAAACATTACGTTTTAATTTATGTAAAGGCCAGCAGAAACACTGCGATGGCACCGCGCCACTTCCAAATAAAATGATAACTCTTGACTTCGCGAAACTAAAGCAGCCCAAGTAAAAAAGTCAAATTACAAAAATTAAATGTATCTATTTTTGTACAACTTTCTCGCTTACTACTTTTATTATGTTCTTCTCATTTGCGTTTCAGTTATAAAAACAAATAAAAAATATATAACAAATGTATAGGTCTATTACAAACATTTCTTGGTGTCACATGATGAGAGACAGTGTTATTTGCTTTAATTTGACACCATTTACAAAATTTTACGTCATCATCTACACATTCAGTGATTTCGTAGCGCGACCGATGTCAGCAGTGCGGCTAGTATTACCTAAACTCCATACGAAATGCATTAGCATTTCCTCACGCTTACTGCCTACTAAAGCCCGGATACAGAATAGGCCTATCCTTGATGCAACTCGACCTAGGCCTAGTGCTAGTTTTTTTATAAATTGCGGACTAAAAAAGAAACTAAGACCAAAAGGAAACAATAAATAAACGCTCAGCAAAAACAATATTGATGTGGAATGTTTTAGTGAATAAATAATTGTTAGGACTCTTTTTTTGTTTTTTAGCCGTTTCCACAAGTTGTGTTTTTTAGTTAATAAGGAACAATATTTAAAAAAACTATTTTAGCAATCCAGTTCAAACTTTTTGTGGGTGTTTAATAGACTAGAATACACCACTGGAATCTTCTAAACAAGGATTTTTAAGGTAGGATACCATGATGAAAAATGTATTTTTCTTCACCGTACATTTTGTTTTATTATTTATTATGTTAAAACATAAGATTGATAAATAATAAATATAATTTATGTTAAATAGGTTCAGCTTAATATTTTATTTATTTTTTTATTTTTTCCGCTTACACACTTCCTCAGCAAGGGACATTTAATTAAATTACAAGTGAAAAAACCTAGACCAAGACCGGGAGTTGAACCCGGGACCTTCACGGCGTCGTGATGCTCTGCCAACTGAGCTACCCTGATATCTCCAGATATTGGTCGATGTAATCTCACTTGTACGGTTTTACTGCAATTATTGAATTAACAGTATGAGTACCTCTGACATGAAGGTCTCGGGTTCAACTCCCGGTCTTGATCTATGTGTTTTCACTTGTAATTTAATTAGGTTCAGCTTGTGTGTTAATAGGTCAGTTTTAATAAAATTATATTTTATAAACATTTGACATCTATTTAAGCCTACTATTAAACCTTTTGTTCAACTTCCTACGGAAAAATTAAAAATAACAAAAATGTCCCCACTCGAAGACGGTAACATATCTTTAGATTCAATAACCATCAAAATGAAGCTAATAATAAGAAGAATATATTGTAAAAAATGTCAATATGATAATGTTAATAATTTAGAAGATAAATATTTTTCTTATTTAATCAATAAACACCGCTTAACGCCACCTTAACAATTTTTAAACTACTATTTCCAACAGAACAAATTCATGTTAAAAAATAGTCCAATGAATATAGATTTAAAAAGGGGGTCTACACTACAAAAGGTCCGGTAGTCCTGAATTTTTTATGTTGTTTGGGACCATTAGGTGGTAATGAATCCAAGTTTTCGTCATCCTAGCCCAAAGGCAACTTTATACGCCAAAAACTGTGAAATGTTGGCACTTTTTTCAGTTTTCGGCCTATAACTTCTTTCCTTTACATTTTCGCATGTACCATTATACCTGCCGAATTCTAGAAGACAAAATTTCTAACAAATATGCTTCCCTACGTTTTTTGTACGACCAATGGTTACCGAGATATGGGGCAGCAAAAAAGGGGTAAAATCTCAAGCTTTGCAAAATTTTTACTTTCTTGCCACTTTTGACTCACGAAAACTCCAAGAAGACTTCATTTTAGAGAAATGTTGCAATCATAAAAGTTGTAGAGCATTTAGTTGCCTACAAATCCATGCCTCAAACATTTTTTTAACGTCAAGTTTTGAAGAGTGGTGGTGAATTAAAGAAAAATGGAAAATTAAATGTTTGTCATCTTGGCCCAAGATTATTATAGGGTTCATTCCACTGATATTCATTAAACTCCGGTAATTTGGTGGAGTTAATTATATACATATTGCACATACAGTATGTATGTACATCATGTGTATTATCCATATATTTTTTTTTCATGATCTAGTTATAAAATGTCCTACCAAGAAATTCTGGTAGGGAGTGAAAAATTATCAACATATATTTCAGTTTTTGTTGCTTATTATATACATCAAAACAATTACGATATGGAAGTCGATAATAAAAACGATTAATAAGAAATATTACATGAAACTAACTTTAGTTTTCATGAAACTAGGCGAAAAGTTATACAATATGGTATCACATACGAAGGTTCATCTCTTTTAGTTGAACTTATTCATAAATAAATAAAATTACGAAAATAACAAAGTTCGAATCATTTTATGCGCGGACCATGGTAAACGGTAACCTAGTAAGTAATCAGTCATGGAAGGAAATCAGAATACTAAAAGAGCAAAGTTCATATAAAGGACGATTTCGCTCAATGTTTTTGCGGTACAAGCAAGACTCGTAGGTTTACGCAGCTGGTTCTTGCATTTTTCGTTTCTATAATGAGTAGGTCTACTTTTTGGCCCACGTTCGCGCAAATTAGTTATACATTTTTTATTTTATACCCTGATATGTTTATTTATTCTTATTTACTACAAACAAACAAACAAATTATGTTTCTAGAAAATCAAAATGTTACTTCATTGAATAACAAAAATAGGATTAGGCCTATATTTAACAAGAATATAAATAATGGAACAATAGTCAAACGAACAATAAAATAGGTACCTAGTTTGTATTTAAGCGGATGTTAATTGTGCAGTTTGTATTATTTGTAATGTTAATTAATTTGTTAGGAATTTTTTAAAGCAAACTTAAAAACACAATGTTTTGAAACAGATGGGCATTGTTTCAATATTGTATTGTTGTAATCAGCTGATTTGTCCTCACTAGTGCGGATATGACGAACTTTACCTGGCAATATACGCAATAGAAAAGCAACTGATATTCCAGTAGTATCGTGAAAAGTACAGTTCACTTACACTGCTTTATGAAAACAACAGAAGTTGACCTTAAATAGCAATCTTAGTACATAAAGTTTAAAATTAATTAGTGATGTCAAATATTTTTTGAAATATCGAAATATCGTGTTTTTGATATTTCGGAAGTTCATGTATCGATACCTAAAAAATATTACATTTAAAATATCGATATATCGGTGTTCGATCTATCGAAAGAAACTGTATATATTTACAAATAAAATTTAGCATTTTTTGCATATTTCTAAATGTTTACATTTTTTTAATAAAGCGAATATTCTAAAAATGGTTTTAAGGTCCGGATAATTAGATTATGAGCCTCTTGTAGGTTTGGTACTTCGATAGGTAAGGGTTTGACAATAATCGAAATAAGAACGATGGTACGAAACATTACCTTCATTTAGTTTTTAAGCCGTAACAACAACGATACAACTAAATTTCTACAGCATTTACAGCGTTACGCAAGCGACTCATTAAACCATTATACAGGCGTAAGGAAGGTTGGTAAACTAGCGTGAAGTATCGGAAACCGATTTTAATGTACCCGTATTTTTGTAATGTTTGTTTTATGGCGATGAAGTACTTCAATAATAAATATTGCACGGTGTGTGATGGCGATGTTGATGTTTCAGTGAAAGTATGGTAGTGGTAGGCTACACATCGCTGAACCAAGATCTTATCAACACTCGAACCTTGCGGGCTGAGGCTGACGGACGATCTTTATTGAGACATACAATACGGAAGGAAGTAATTACCGCGGTATAATAGTAACGACCAAACTGTGTGGCGCGAGGTGCGCCAACCGATTTTGCCTTCAGATAAAGTGTCCCTTAAATAGAAACACGAAATTTAGCTCAACATTCTTATTTACATTTTATTCTTACGTTCGCTCACTCGCGTCAAAATAAGAGTTGCCCGCTTTCTCCCGTGTGTATATTCATATAAACGTGGTAAATGTGCTAGAATACAATTGAACCGTTACACGGCAGTTCCTTTTGGAAAAAAGTCTGTGTTCCTTATCTATTTCTGTAGGGTCTGGTGTAGCTGAATTGCTTGTTAATTCTCCGTAATTCCTACGGGGTGGTTCTCGATGTTCTCATGAGTTTTTAGAACTTAATTTTTAAGTGATAATTACTAGTAGTTCTGTGAACAGTAGCCCTCGCTCATTGAAATAACAAATGTGGTTTTGATCTTAGGTTATTCAGTAAATAGTGTGCCAGTAAGCAGAAGGTTTAGCCAGTGAAACATTATTTTGCAATTCCCGCGATTCCGGGGTTTCTAGTTCTCGTTTTTCTTTTCTTTTCTTGAGCTTTAACTGCTAAAGATTTTCTTTTAGGGGGCATTGTGTTTTATTTAGGATAATAATGTGTAAGGTTGCTAAAAATATCGCGTTATTGAGGGAAAACATAGAATTAAATATTTACATACTTAAATAACTAAAACAACAATGTATTTACAGTTTCATATCATATTCCAATATTAGAAATAATGAAAATAAACGATGTGAAAGCGTCGTGGTAGTGATCTCAACCCATGTCCAACACTTCCCACGCTGTCCAACGGGCATTTTTTGTATGTCCTTTATCGCCGAGAGGTTTCATTTGTTTCATCTCATTTTGTAATTCAAGTAAATCTAAGTCAAATACTTTTATGAAATTTACAATGATAATTTACAAGTATACAGTTCAATTCTTTGATTTATTCTCTACACTTTCTTATAATAATATGTCATTTTTGGGCAAAGGATATATTCCTAAATTACTATTCAAAATAGGCCTAGTTTTGTTAGCAGTCTTGTAGTAGGAACATAAAAACTGGTGTTTTCAAAATAAGAAATTTGAAATTGATAAATATTTGCATACAGTTCCATTTGGAACTAAGTTACGAAACTTTTTTACATTTATGAAAAAATTACAAAAATTGTGTACTACTTTTTATGTAGGCCTGAAGTCGAACTTTTTTCCTTTCGTTACTGAACATGCTTGTGTCTTGAGATAATAACTTTGTTAATTTTACTTCGATCATTTTTTTGCTGGCATATATGAATTCATTGAACCTTTATCTACAAAAAATCTATGGAACACTTTTGAATTGGTTTAGAATAAACGTATAAAAACATGGTTGAAATACAAAAACTTAGGCGATTTTTAACAAATTTGAAGTTTACGGCCATTTTGTGAGCTTACCGTTAGAGATACGGAAAAAATCAAGAATACAATTTTGTTGAAAATCTAATTTGCTACTGTTATTAGTTTTTAAATTCGACTTACGGTTAAGCCACAAACTGGCTTTGGAAAAAAGCTTACACGGTTTGAGTGAAACGGTCCGGCCGCCATTTTTATTTCATTTAATTGGTTAAAAATGAAAAATGGAAAAACCCGTGTGTATACATCGCTCGGCCTATGAATAAGGAACATTCATGCAAATGCAAAAAATCATCATAATCGGTCAAGGCGTTTGGACGTAATCGTGAGATAGACAAACACACAGATGAAATGCCGAACGGTCGAGCTAAAACGGAGACCTCGCTTCGCTCGGTCAATAAAACATAGGGTTTTCCCGATAACCCGACATTCGTATTTAACAAAATAAACTAAATTGGGAAGTAGATGAGAAACAGATTTCAACTTTGAAATAAACATTTTTATGTAACATTTCATTACAAAAACACATACTCTACATTATTTCGTATATATTCAAAACAAATTTTTCTTTCAATAAATATTTTTATAGTTTTCTGTATCGAATTATCGATGAACACAGAAAAGGTAAGTCGCAATCATGAAACGATAGGCCTAAAGTCACAGTTTGGATCCAGGCTGAAATCGAGTTTAGTAAAGTTACCTCAGATCTTATTCTCGAAGTACATAATAACGTTCCTATAAGCATAAGTTCTTAACATCTTTGTTTCCAAACCGACTGTAACTTCATATTTAAATAAACGGTACCAGATAACTGCCACATACTTTCTCCCAGTTAAAACTTTATACCTTCCCAAGAGTAGCATAGGAGGTGGTTATTTAGAATACCATGGAAAATATTAGATGCATGTAACACACATCCATATTAAGTTTCATGTTATTTATATTAATTTTTTTTTTTTGCCTTACTGGATATTCATATTATTATTAAAACTATTCGATCGATTTCGAACAAATTTACACCAAACATGTCAATTAGGTCTGTGTAGATGTACGAAAAAAGGTTTTGAAAAACAAAACCCTTTTTGGACAAAACCCCCCAAAATCAGTTATTATTATTATTACCTAAACTAGAACTTTTAGAAAGATGCGGTTTTTTGCATATTGCACCAAAAAACCACAAGAGCACCAAAACAAATAATTCTACTATAAATTCAAATTCGAAAATTTGGACGCAAACAATACTTTCTCCATATACTACGTAAGGGGGGGAGAAAGTAAAAAATTTTAGGCTATGCTTAAGACCACACGATAGAAGCGTAAAATTCTTTGGCGATATTAAAAATATATAATGTTATTTAACAGTATTTGGGTTGATACAATTATTTATAAAAAGAATTTGCGAACTGAAGGGAAGTGGGTTATTAAAACATTTTTGACTAAGATGTTAAAACAAAGGTTTTTACATGCTTCATTTTTACGTAATTTATATTATTAATAAAAATAAAAAACACAACACAATTCTTACAAAAATACTTTTAATGTACACTTACAGTTAGTTACAAAAAAAAAAAAAAAAATGGTGTGTACTGGTGCGCCTAATGAAGTAATTAATAGTGGAGCGTGACGGGACAATCGAGCGTGATGTTTCGATTAATTCTCACCTAAGGATGATGTATTACAAGCATACATAGACATATATATTAGAGCATGACGGTACAATCGATCGTGATGCTTCCATTCATTTATCACCTCAAGAATCACCTCAAATGTGGATTTATCGCCTCAAGAATGTGTATAAATTACTAATACTAGTATATATATATACTAGCTGCCCGATCCGGCTTTGCACGGATAGACAAATCAAAGTTAAATTTATATTAACAAAAAAAAATATATCAATAAATATATTACACTATGTATTTCTTATGGGGATTTTTAGTAACTTTGACCCCCGAACGCCCCTAAAATTTCGAATTTTTTTAAAACCTTTCTTAGCCAGCACCTAGGGCCCTAGAGGAAGCACCTACCAAATTTCATTCCAATCCGTTCGGTGGTTTTTTTTTTTAGTAACTTTGATCCCCCTAAAATTTCGATTTTTTTAAAAAAACCTTTCTTAGCGAGCACCTAGGGCCCTAGTGGAAGCTACGCGCCAAATTTCATTCCAGTCCGTTCATTTGTTTTTGAGATTTCGTGATGAGTGAGTCAGTGAGTGGTATTTGAATTTTATGTTATACTAGCTGGCCCGATCCGGCTTTGCACGGAGAGTCAAATCAAAATTAAATATGGGGATTTTTAGTAACTTCGACACCCCCAAAACCTTCCCTAAAAGTTCGAATTTTTTTAAACCTTTCTTAGCGTGCACCTAGGGCCCTAGAGGAAGCTACATACCAAATTGCATTCCAATCCGTTCGGTGATTTTTTGTAGTAACTTTGACCCCACCAAACCCCCCCTAAAATGTCGAATTTTTTAAAATCCTTTCTTAGCGTACAGCTAGGGCCCTAGAGGAAGCTACATACCAAATTTAATTCCAATCCGTTTGGTGGTTTTTCAGATTTCATGATGAGTGAGTCAAGGTTCGAAAACATCTATTCTCGTCTGCTTTATCCAAGTGTTGTTCCACTCCCCGACCTCCATTGTTCCTATTTGCACACAGTGAGGAAGTTAAAAAAGAAATTAAAAGTTAACTCATTTATAGTAGGCTACAGTAGTGATATTTTACTGAGACTTGTTACAACTCAATTTTTTTACTAAGAAAATGCGAATACAAAAATCCAAACATGTATTTTTACAAGTTATTTAAAGTTTACCATAAATTAGCATTTCATCTCAGAAAATAATAAAATAAAACCTGTAGCTTAAAGCTTAAAGTTATTCTTATAAGCGATTCACGATTTTGGTCAACTGCAATGCCATAAGAGTAAAAAATTACTTATTTTATTGAAATTCGGGGGGGGGGGGGGGTAATACCGTCAGGAGATGGTACAATATGTATGGGGCAATAAATGGAATTAAAAATAATTATTTTAAAAAGTAAAAAATAATATTTATTTGCTGATTTTAATATTTGTAAATAAAAGATTATTCTTGAACCTGTTTTCAAGGAGGGAAAGATACATTCACATAAATATATCAGGCTTGAGGGGTAGTCATAGATACATCCACACAAATAAATCTGGCTTAAGAGCTAATGATGGATATAAACGCATGGATATACCAGGCTTTACTGCTAATGCTATATATAACAACATACTATCGAAATATTAATCCGACCTTAAGAGGGTGCAATACTACTCGAGTAAAAGCATCGAATTCAGTGAGCGAATTCAGATTGGCCTATGAAATTGCATTGGTAAGTCGCTCGAGTGTGACTAGAATATCGCTTGTACGCACTTACGTTTTTACTAATGGTTGCCCTATTTTTGATTTCCGCCATGTGCACATGCCATTTCAATATTCAGAAAGCTATAATGTATAATTGTTAGATAACAAAATTTTCCCCGACGTTTTACCGTTTTCTAGTAACTCTACTGAAAATCATGTTTTTCATCTTGTTTGTAATCAAATATCTTTTAGAAAAGTGTAGAATAATTTACCATTTTTGTCATCTACGAATTATAATTTAAATCTTTATGAACGGTTTCCAGCAAATTACAAAAGATTATCTTCAAAATTCGATGAAAGATAAGTTATATTGAAGAGGACTGTGTGGGACTTTTTTTGTCCTTTCACTGCACACCGTTAATGCATTTTCTGAGTTTTATTTATTTTACTACACTATACAACATGTTTGTTCTCGCTGACCGACTTTGAATTTTACGTCTATTTATGTATTTCAATAATGTGAATACTGTCTCAGAAGGTCTTGGATTGTTCAACCAAAATATGATGAACGAATTAATTAATGATGCTTGATTAGCGTGTAGACTTTAACAATACAATTCTTCTTTACTGTAAAATGTTTTGTTTTTGTTCTTCAGATATAGAAGCAGAATGTCAGGATGATTATATGAAAATCCGAATAGGCTTCAACGGATCATTCGGTGGATTGCTGTATTCATCCGGCTACTCCTACGATCCCGATTGCGTGTATATTAATGGCACTGGAAGAGATTATTACGAATTTTACATTCAGTTGAACCGTTGTGGCACTTTAGGCAAAAACTCACATCAAGAAGATGCTAGGAAAAATCCCGCTGTAAGTGGTTATATTTACTTAATTCTAAAATATATACAACACTAGCTGGCCCGATCCGGCTTTGCACGGATAGACAAATCAAAGTTAAATGTATATTAACAAAAAATATATTATATCAATAAATATATTACACTATGTATTTCTTATGGGGATTTTTAGTAACTTTGAAGCCCAAATCCCCCTAAATTTTTTAATTTAGTGAAAACCTTTCTTAGCGAGCACCTATGGCCCTAGATGAAGCTACACACCAAACTTCATTCCAATCCGTTTGGTGGTTTTTTTAGTTACTTTAAACCCCCCAAACCTCCCCTAAGATTTCGATTTTTTTTTTTAATATTTCTTAGACAGCACCTACGGCCCTAGAGGAAGCTACATACCAAATTTTATTCCAATCCGTTTAGTAGTTTTAGAGAAATCGTGATTAATAACTTTGACCCCCCCCAAACCCCCCTAAAATTTCGAATTTTTTGAAAACCTTTCTTAGTGAGCACATATGGCCCTAGAGGAAGCTACATACCAAATTTTGTTCCAGTCCGTTCAGTAGTTTTTGAGAAATTGTGATCAGTGAGTCAGTGGATTTGGTTTTTATATACAGAGTGACTATTTTAAGTGTGCCACCATTGGTAAATCAGAAACGACAATATTTACAGAAAACTTTAAATGGAGGACTTCACCTACTTTTTAGTGGCCATTAAAAATATGAATTTGAAATTTCGAAAATATTTAACAACAAAATTTAACTAATAGTGCAATATGTTTTACAATGGAATGTTAAAAACCTGTTGCAATTTCATAAATACTTTATTTTATATAAAAAACGTACTTAAATTCAGGCCCGTTTTACCGAATAGGCACGGTAGGCACGTGCCTAGGGCGCTAGGCAATTGGCATTTTTCGAGGGGCGCAAAAAATGGAAAAACAAACAAAAAATTGCCGTGGTATTATTAGAACGATATTGATGGGCAAGACTTTGCCCAGGAATGTAACCAATTCAAACAATACATGGTTTTGGAGAACCTTTCTAAGATCAAAGAAATGTACGCCTACATAAAATCAAACAGATTAGAGAGCACTGTCCCCAATTTGGAGGTCGCTCTCAGGATATATCTAACCTTACCTGTGACGAACTGCACAGCTGAACTTAGCTTTTCAGCTTTGAAAAGAGTGAAGTCAGAAATTAGATCGTCGATGGTTGATGAAAAGCTTAATGGCTTATTGTTTCTGTGCACCCAAAACGACATTACTTTAAAATTAGACTACAAAAACATTATTGACGACTTTGCAACACGGAAAACCAGAAAAAAAAAGCTATTGTATGAATCTGTAGTCAGTCTAGTGGTAAGCCAACAAACCAAAAATAATCCAAAGAAAATGTCAAAATGTGATTAAACGAATACTGTAAATAATGTAAATACTTCAAATGTACAGAAGGGAGGGTGGGTGGTCCGTGATGCCGTGAGGTATGTTACACGCATTCCCACCGGAGGCCAGTAGATACCTCACGGCTACCGGTTGCCAGTCCAGGACACTGGATAATGGGAACGCTCTCGAAAAAAATCAGGATAATTTGTAAAGGAGAGTTAAAGGACATTAAGTCTAAAGTCTCTCCCGAACCAAAACTGGCATTTCAGACTAAATCTAAATGTTCGGGGTATAGGCTTTATGGTAGGGCTGGTGGGGGAGGGCGTAATCAGCTGACAGGGGTATGAAAAGGGGCGCTACTCTTCGTTGTGCCTAGGACGCTGGCAGGGTGTAAAACGGGCCTGCTTAAATTACTGTTAAAAAATCGCTAACGCAACCACTGTGTATTGTGTTCCACTTTGAAAATCTACGTTAAGTCATAATTAATTAATTTAAATTAATTTGTTTTTTGTTTTAAGTTAAAAGCTATTCTGTTAAAAGTACCAAAATAGCTTACATGACAACTCTACTATTTTTACAGATTTCTTCTCCTACATCGTAAAGCGTACATAGTGCTGTAAGAAACTTCTTTGTATCATAGCAACAAAATTTTTTGGGACACAAAAAGGCAGTCAAGATGACTTAATTGATTATGACTTAAAGCAGGTTTTCAAAGTGTCCTCCATCTTCATAAATACATGCGAGCGCACATAAATACATCTTCTTACACAATACACAGTGGTTGCGTTAGCAATTTTTTAACAGTAATTTAAGTACGTTTTTTATATAAAATAAAGTATTTATGAAATTGTAACAGGTTTTTAACATTCCATTGTAAAACATATTGCACTTTTAGTTAAATTTTGTTGTTTGCAAATTGAAAATAAGCCGCTTTAATAATTGTTGAAATAAGTTTCTGAAACTTTCAGCGCTCCTAGCGGCTAAACGGTTAAGTTTATCAAAAAATCACCAAGAATAAAAAAGTCTTAAAATTGCATGTAAAATTCAAATCCATGATAAAAAACAGGGGTTTCTATAAGAAATTTGAAAGTTGGCCGCCTTATTGGAAAATGGTGGCATATTTTCGAAATTTCAAATTCATATTTTTAATGGCCACTAAAAAGTAGGTGAAGTTCCCCATTTAAAGTTTCCTGTAAATCTTGTCGTTTCTGATTTACCAATGGTGGCACACTTAAAATAGTCACCCTGTATATAGATTCATTATTTCAGTTATTATAAAGAGGAATTTTCTTGCACACCTTGACAGTAGTTAATAGTTTCATATTAAAGTAAAGAACTGCAGTGTATAACTAATTTGTTTTCAATTGTATTTAAGGTGAAAAGCAATTTTTTATTATTTCCTTCTACACTCAAAATAAATTTAAGTAATTAAAATATATTATGAAATTAAAAAAACTTAATTTCAAATCTATAAAATCAGACTAAACCTACTAATAAAACTATATCTTAAAATTAGTTAACAAGAAAACAACTTAAACAGAAAGCATCATTTACAAATGAAATAATTATAAATTTGAAGTTTTATTAATAATGCTAATATATTATAAACATCAACAATATAATTCTAACAGTAATAACTATTTCAAGTTGCATAAGAATTTATACAACATATTATGTTATTTAGTTCTTTGACACGAGGACACTACTGGAACACCCTATTTAACCATAGTGGTCACCATTTTTAAATTAGAAGTGGCAGCACCATAGCAGATGTGCATAATATCCTCCAATGTAGTTCTAGGCCTCTTATACTTTAACCGTTGCCTAAATCACTTTTATTGGAAATATAATACAAATAAATCTTCTTCCATACTTTATAGGTGACCAAACCAATATATTTGGAACTTTATTACTATATCCAGAATTTAGATTTTTAGTTCATATCTAATAATAACATTTCTAACTCTACACCGATGAGTTTTGCATTGCACTATTCACGAAAATCTCTTTTCCTGGTAAGATGTATTATGTTTGTTTAACCCTGGCCTAAATAAGTTTTCTTGGAACTTTTAAATATGTATGTATGTGTTTCAAGGGAGGTTTATAGTAGTCAGTGGTGTAGTGGGCACAGCTTATTAAGCCTATAGATAATGCAACATGATTACATAATTTTAATTTCATGGCATAATTTTTAAGTTTCAGTAAAACTTTTTTAGTAAACCAGTTTTAGTTCAACTGGGATTTAGATTGATTTTTTTAAATTCATATTGATTTCAGTCAAATAGTTGGAGTTAAAATGTCTCTGTATATCAAAGAAATGTTTTTTTTATATAACCTTCATGATGTTTATAAATTGGTATTAAAAACACTAAATTTATAGGACGAAATAATCATAAATTTTTTCGTAGCAATTTATGTCAGTCTAATTTAAACAATAAAATAGAATTTGTACTCGAAAATTTATTATTTTTACACCCACCACCCTATCTCAGAACTGAAATATAACATTGTATTAATATATACTTTAAATATAATGTTACATAATGATAAATATCACAAATAATATTGATTTGATGGTTTAAATTATTACTGTAAAAGGTTAATACTGGGGTTATAATATAGTTGTTTTTTAAAATAGCATTACAAACTGTAAAAACTGTACTCAGGGAGATTCAAAACTCTCCATTTGGTTCCTGATTCATTTGGTTCCCCCAGACCCACCTCTTTACTTATAATTTACCCGGTAAGTTATCCCTACAATTATTTTCTGCATTCGCCCCAGCTAAGAGCTCCAGAACAGCTAATTTTAACACTACACCACTGATAGTAGTTGGAAGTTGGAAGTAATATAAAACTATACTGTCCTACCATATGATCTGGATTTTTTAGAACACTTCAAAGAAAAAGAAAAATATACCATAGGAATACTTCCCAAACGGTATAAGTTGTTGTCTTTGGTAAAAGAATCAAATATATTTTAAACTCAAACCAGTTTTTCCTTGCTACTATGGTAACATAAGAAAATAAATTTCCTTACAAAAAACACAAAATCCCTATTTACAACTTCTTTTCCCTGCCTTCCACTATACACTCAAATAAAACAATCTCAGTAATTAAAAATATAATATTTTTATAAAATTTCAAGACCAGTTATACTGTCTGAAACATTTTGATGACTTCATACTCTCTATTCTACAATGTAACATTATAAAAATTATAATTCACTACTGTTAAGAGTTCACAACAAATAACTGTTGCCACCATAGCAAATGAATTGCTAACCTAACACGTGGAAACAATAATACTATCGTACTATTGCGTGAGAAAATCTTACAGGTTGTGTAAGAAAAATATAGTTGTTTTACATGCAATATTGTGCACAAAGGTATGACGTGTTGCGGTGCAAGTATACCAATGCAGATAAATCTGTACTCTTCTGTAGGAAGAGTGTTTATCCCGTTTTAAAAGTCCAAGGCTTACAAATGTCTCTCTATGGGCAAACAAGATGGACTGACCGAGAACTGCCCGGTGACATACAACTTCAAAAAAATCTGGTGGTATCAAGAAAGAACCCTTGTAGGTTCCACTCTTATGGGAGAGAATCGGCTGCACAACTTCTTTGCGAATGTGAAGACCTGCTTTTAGGAGATACACTGAATTCGAAAGAACTCTCACGTGCCTTAAATTACTCTCATCGGTGAATATTCCTAGGTCCTCTGATCATTGGGCAGAATTTTGGACAAAAGCTAATCGGGTCATGTTGTAGGAATACTGTATCCAATCTGTATTTTTATACATACACTTAAAAAATACTCCAACACTCCTCCTCTAGAATAAAATTCAAGAAAGTATAATAAGTTCAAGAAAGAAGGTTAATTGATTTATTTGTTTTAAACAAATTCAGTCACAGTAAATTATAACTTTACTACATTATAGAGACTGCGAAAATTCAACAACTGTTAGAAACACCAATTTCCACTACAATAAAGACTTTCACAAGTACAAGTACTAGGCCTACACTCAATTTTGTAGATCTGAGTAAAAGTAAGGATAGGAAAATCATCATTGAAACAACTTGTGGCAAACTAATCGTTTCTTGTGTAAAATATTGTTTCTCGTTGTAGGTAATAATAAAGTTATAGTACCTCTAGTGATAATAATAAATGGTAATAAATTGCTTATATTGTGTGATAAAAAATGGTAAACTATTATTGTATTTTCATCAGAAAAACTTAATGTGGAACACAGTAACTGTGCAGTATAACCCGTTAATTGAAGAAGAATGGGACGAACATTTCAAAGTGACTTGTGAATATGGTTACGACTTCTGGAAGACTGTAACTTTTCCATTTCTAGATGTAGAGTAAGTATGTGTTGTTATTTGCTATGTATTCAACGAACCTGCTTATGTATGTTTTTCACAATACAGTATGTGCAAACCATGTCTCATTTAAAAGCTCTTGGTGTAAAAATATTTTTTTTTTATATTCAGACTGTTCTTCAACATTGTCATAAAACACATTTTATCATCATATTTTGTTGTCATTGCAAGCTATTCTGGTCACTGGATTGCCTAGCTATCTGGCAGAAATGTTTGTCTTTAGCTCAAATGTAAATGCTACCGACACACGACGAGGGTATATTACTTATACCCAGGCGCGGAACTGAGATATTTAATAAATCATTCACTGTGACAGCGTGTAGGCTCTGGAATTCAATGCCGGAGAGTTTGAAATGCATCAATGATCGTGTTCAGTTCAAGATGGCTTTGGGTTGTTGGTTCTGCGACAGCTTGGGTAGTTTCGGGAGCTCGGGTGGTTTTTGGGTGTTTCGAAGTGTTCTTGAATGTGTGTGTGTTTTATATGTAAATTTTTATATATAATGTAGCATAATTTACTTTTAGTTTTATTTGACTTAAGAGATAAATGCGTATATTTTTAGTTGTCAGTTTTGTACATTATGTTTTAGAAGTAATTATTATTTTATAGTTTTAGTTTTTTTTTTGTAGTGTGAATTTTTATGTATTTTTGAAATTTGAGGTTAAGTGGAAGAGAGGACCCAATGGTCCTAACTTCGCCTCAATAATAAAGATTGTTTTTATTAATTTTTCTTGAAAATTTTAAACTTAATGGTATCATTATTTTTGTTGTTTTCAATAAATCACTATAAGATAATTTCAAAGAATTTCCTTAAAAAATAATCTTTTTCGGATACAAAGTTACTGTGTTCAATAAACGTATAGTTCAAGAAGACAAAGACAGTTTACTTAAACAGAGAATAAGGTATTGTTATTGTTTGTTCCTTTTAAATTGAGATATTTGTGTGAAGCAATTATTCCTAAATATCAATAAGGCCATCTTGTACCTAAACTAAACACAATGCTTACTCTTACTCGCACTGCATTGGTGCTAGAAATGAAAACGTTGATCTTGTACTACAGTATTTTGTAGTTTTATTACTTGAGGAAGTTTTTTTATCAGATATTCAAATAAATTTTCATCGGCTGCGAGCAGTGGGGAAGTCTAAGGAATATTTATTTCACATGCTCTAGAATATTTGTTTTTTACACCTTGCCTGATTCTAAGCGTCAGCTTATCAAAATAAAACATTGGTTTGCTTGATAAACTGTGTACCAAAATAAATTATCCATGGGTGTAAGGTCAGGTAACCTAGCTCCTCTTGGATCAATCCAGCGATTAGTGAAATTAATTCTGGTCCAGGCATAGACGGCTAAATATTGGCCTGGGGGGGCTTGGGGGGGATAATCCCCCAAATTTTCTTGACAACATACAATGAATTTGTAATCTATAATCAAGGTTTATAATAATGATTTAACCAATTATCCTTTTTAATAAATTGTATTTCATTAAAAACGGTACATTGTAAATAATGATTATAAAATAAATAATAGCCTTAAAAACATTCATACATCTGATATATATAAATTATAAACAAATTCTATCATTTTTGAGTCCCGCCGCTCCCTTAAATCACGCTAACTACAACAAGTTCACTAGTCTTTCACTATTTAGCAACACAAAGCACAGACATACATCTCAGTCTATCTCTCGCTCTTCTTCCCTCCTTCGGCTTTATTTTCATATTTGTGACTGAGTTCATATTTGTAAAAAACTGTACTATTGACTCTACAAAAGCAACTTCTCACCTTGAGAAAAACAAGAAAGTAAAATTAGAAAATATTAAGAGAATGGTTGAAACAAGAAACGCTTCCAAACTTATTCAAAGATTTGGGAATTGCTACAACCATTCCCATTAGCTCTGGGTCATTAGAGAGGAGTTTCTCAGAAATGAGGAGAATAAAAAACCGGCTGAGGTAATCATACAAAAATGACCCAGGATAGGTTTTCAAACCTTCTATATATAAAAATGGACTGTTAAAACAAAACATTAGTAGTCACGGTGTTGTCAAAAGGTTTTCTCTCAAACCAAGAAGATTATACTTAAAATAGGTTTTTGCCTAAATTTCAGTTTAAGGAATGACTTACAATTTCATTGTAATTTTACTGCTTGTTTATACAGTAGAGCGTCGATAATCCGAACGTCAATAATCCGAAACGTCAAAAATCCGAACGCTTTCTGAGTCAGCCCCTGCAAAAATTTCGTTTTCACAAATTCCAATTATTGTCGTTAAAAATTTCACAAAAATCTTCAACGCAGTTTGACATTATTATCTCTTTTTAAACAATTCTTAATACCTGCTCTCACACGCCCTCACAGCAGACTGGCTGTCAGTATTTTCACTGCCATGCTTATAAGCTGCTTTAGCGCTAGTAGTAAACATACATAAAGTTCATTCATTTATCTTTGTGTAATCATTATAACAGTGTGTCATACAAACAGTAGTGTACTATACAGTATATTTTTATTTTTCGTTTGTGTTAACTATAATGTATAAGTGAACTTTTAATTATGTACTTTACTGTAATTGAGAGTTACAAGTGTAATCATGTTGGCCCTACTGTGTACATGCAGGTTCTTCTAAATCATAATAATATGTAAGTAGTCTTACATACTGTATTGTAATTACATTACTGCTTGTACTGTTTAACCATTTTACTCGATTAAAGGGCATATATTTTAGCCTAAATGGCTTTTTCTTGGGTTTTTTCAAAAATCCGAACAAATTGATAATCCGAACTCCCCTCGGTCCCAATTAGTTCGGATTTTCGACGCTCCACTGTAATTAATAGGATCATTTTTGTTGCATAATTTAGTTTGTAATTTTTCCTCTTTCATTTTTATCACTTGTTTGTGAAAATAAATCAGTAAATGTAATAATTGTGGTATTCATTTTGTTCTCAAACACCTAGGGAGGGTATGTGGTATGGGAAAAATAATATCCCGCAGAAAATCCAACTAATATCGATTAGTCCCCCCAGAAGATTTAGTTTAGAGCCGCCTACAAGCAACAACAGAATAGTGTGGAGTTGACCCACATTATTGAGTCCAAGTCAAATCAAGTTTTACTAACCAGTAATATCTTTTATTTCAGGTACTATTGTGCAAATCTAAGAGTAAACTTACCATTTGACTGTATGCTATAACATACCAATTTTTTCAGCACTGTTAGTATAAAACTAAAAAAGATATATTTTTTTTATAAACTCTTTGCATATATCTTATAGTGTTTTACTCAAAACAGCGAAAATAACAACAGAATTGCATTTAAAATTATTAAGAGAAAATATATTTTATCAAAATTTTGTATAAAAATGTTTTGAATGCGTAAATCAAACATTTGACCAAGAATTTTCAAATCCAGAAAATTTCATACTTTTTGTATGCCCTGTTTAATGTCGACAGAAGACTAATAACTTAAGGTAATTATTGTAAAATGTAAACAGATCCATTCATTTTCACGAACTAACTATACTGTCTGTACACATTTGTTCACTAATTGTGATAGTTCAGACTGAAAGTCTTTACAGAGTCTGAAAGCCCTTATTATACAAATAACAAAAACCTGAAGTTAAACGTATCCAGTGGCGTAGCAAGCGGGTGGCAGTGATGGAGCAGGGGGACGCCGTCGCGGCGGTTTTGCTTAGTCGTCGAGGTATAGGTGTCACCTTATTTTGATACTAAGAACATTGAAAAAATTACTCAAAAACATAGACTGAGATAAAATAACAATTAAGAAATATGGTTACACTGGCTAGTATTAAACTGGGCTACAAGTTGAAAGTAAAAAGATTTCTCGCATTTCTACAAGTCTGGAAAACAAAGAAACTGGGCGTCGCTATCACATAATTCCTTGAAGTTTGATGCTCTGCAATGTGTAACATTTTACATTTAATGTGTTTTTCTAAGTAAATAATGAAGTTGAGCTAACTTTGATTAAGTTAGATTAGAAATCATTGTTTTTATATATGACTGTATGAACGTAATTTTTTAAACCAAACTAATCCTTTTTTTACTAGCTCTTTTCCTAATCAATAGTTCTTTTGAGAGTGTAAAGCAAAAACATTGTTACAGTAAGTTTTTTTTTTTAGTATAAAAACCTGAGCAGTTATCATTGCCTAAATGTTACAGTACATATTTCTAAACAATTCTATTTACACATTCGATTTAAATTTATGCAATTAAATTTCATCGTTGTTTCGTCATTGATCAACTGTAAATGTGCTGATTTTATGGAAATTAATCAGATTTTATTTTATTTTATTTGAGTACGGTACGCTTTTTTTTTTTTAATAAACAAAATCTGCAAACGATTCTCAAATAAAAATATACATGCCAAGAACCTAAATTAAGAATTTCACACTTATACTTGTAAAGTTTTTAACACCATAACAGTTCTTTTCAATTAATCGATTTGATAATAAAAATCCGTTTGACTACATTTACATTTTTTTAAGTTACTGAACCCTCCCCCATCTTTTTATCACAGAGGGGGCGTAGTCACCTTAGCTACGCCACTGAACGTATCCAATAAGTAGTTTTTAAAATTTTTGTCTACATCACAATAAAGTGGTCCTCGATTACTTCATTGAGGCTCTTTATCTGCTTTAGAGTGGCTACTGGGAACCCTGTAGTATTCACACTGTCACCTCCAGAATGTTACATGGAAATCCGTTATGGTTATGGCACAGCAGGAAACCGGGTTGGTGGCCCAGTCAGAGTTGGTGATCCTCTTACGCTTATCATATACATGCGGAGCAAATATGGTGAGTATTTTACACAGTTTTTCTAACGAGTCACACTTTCTTTAGCAATTTTAATGTGATAGGAACATATATTTGACCATGTATGTATTTGACCATATTTGAATACTTGTTTCAAACTATTTTTTCAGATGGGTTTGACATAGTCGTGAATGATTGCTATGCTCACAATGGAGCAAACAAAAAGATACAACTTATAGACCAATATGGGTAAGTTCTATAAACGTAAAATTTGTTTTTAAAAAGGGTTTTAGTTTCCAAAACTGTATGGATCCATTTAATTTTAAGGTGGACTTAATAGTTTCATATTGCAAAGATAGCTTATTTTAAAACGAACCAATCACACTTGCTTTTAAATTCAAACTAAATACAATTTACTAATTAATTTTGTTTATTAAACCATTCAATTGTTTAGCTAGCAATTTCTCTTGCTAGTTGAGTAACGGCTCAAACCAATACAATGTCTATTTCAAGTTTTGGGTTAAAATCTGAACAGTTAAATTCATTTAACAATCTGTGCCAGTGTTACTCTTGTCACTCTTAACAAGGCCGTAGCCAGGAAAACTTTTCGGGGGGGGGGGGGGGGG
>JAGFPH010009338.1:8212-18867 GCA_018207615.1 Philaenus spumarius | reverse complement strand
ACCCCGTATTGGGAGTACTTTCAATACACAATTCATTGCGTGCTTTGTTAGAGTAAAGTATTTTTGTTGTACCTTCATAGTTTTCTTATTTAATAGCTCACATCCTACTCCATCCGTGTGTATTGTACGTTGTAGTTTAATCAAGCAAATCTCAATATCAGTATGCATGCAATGCACAATGATGTAAAATATGTTGCTGGGTCCTCCGTTGTGTTGTCTATTTTATAATTTAATTTACACTTTTTAAACCTAGTATCAATTTTTACTACTAAATTTCAGGAATTTGGGGGTTTTGACCCCCTAAATCCCCCCCTGTCTACAGCCTTGACTCTTACTATACGAATGTAATGACGCCTTAATTGAAGTATGAACTTGTACTATGTACTACACCGTTTGATTTAAACTATTTTTATATATATCAGCTTATATTACCATTTTTATTGTATGGGTAATATTCAGTAGCTACAAATATTTCAACTTATGTCATCCCATTCACGAATCCTTCTCTCCTGCCGGTTTCGCTGCATCAACATGTCGGCACTTCAGGGTTGATCCACTACTGCTTCGTCAAAGTTATTTCTTATGTAAAATCTTACAACACAAATATACACAATCACACGTTACAGATGCACACAACATACACTTTGTGTATTGTTAGGTCGCCAGCCAGTTCAGTATATGAACTGTTTATAGTTATACATAGTAGGTACAGTATAGTACCCAGTGTAGTAGTAGGTTCAGTATAGTAGATACTGTATAGTAATAGGTAGAATATAGTAGATTAGAAAAAAATATTACAGAAAATTTATTCAAATAATCTGTACTATACACTTAGCAGTAGACCTTCTTAGCTTTAGCAGCCAAATATGTTTTTATTAGTGCATCATAATCTAATGACAGTGAAATATAATTTTCAATGGACAAATTTGCAAGATTGTGGAGTCTTTCTTGCAAAGGGTAGACCTTAGGTAAGTTTTTACTAATTTTAAAAAAATTTTCGAACATCTCTTGCAAGGCAGTTTCAACAAAAAGTCAACTCTAAAATGATCTTGGAGGTCAATCTGTGCTTCATCATTAGCCTCGTAATGAAACTGCTTTTTCTCCCTTCTGACCTGGTATGTTTTCAATTTTCCTTCGACTTCTAGTTCTAAATCTTCAGCCAACTCTTTGGCTTTCACTAAACAACTAACAAATCCATTTTCACTATCTGACTTACTATCTGCAACTTTTCAGTTATGTCAAAACAATGGAGCTGAGTGCTTTGAGACAGTCTCTTTGCTGTACTTTCAAGCAGCATTTTATTTGTTGAACAGGCTTAAGTACAACTAATAAGGTACTTGTCTTAAATGTGATAGGTCATATTATCAACATTTTAAAATTGTCACATTAATCTATGATAACAATATTCCTAGACAAGAAGTGTGAGCTTCATTAGTGAGGGTTCTTCACCAACAGCTATTTCCTAAAATTTGATCCGTGTAACTAAAATCTACATAATATACAACGCGCACAGTTGGTTTGTTCTTCATATCAATGTTTCTCAAACGCAACATTACCTTACAGCCTTAGAATGGAACAAAACATATTTTACGTAAACTCTAACAAAAATGTTGAAAACTTTATCTGTAGTGTGCCTGTAAAACATTTTTTGCATTATCTTGAAAACTACAACGATCGAATTCTGAAAAATGTGCTATCCTTAAATGAAGCCCTTTCAAACATACCCCACAGGAGAAAAATAGAAAAAAAATTTCAGTGTACCAAAAGTTTGCTCCTAACATTTATATGAACATCTTGTTTGAGTTTAAATTATTGGAATACAGATTTGCTGGATAGGAATAACTACGTTAAATTTCTGTGAAATATTTTTATCCCTTAGTGAAAAAATGCGGTGTGAAAGAAGGCAGAAAAATCTGTATCTGGCACATATAAGCTGTTTATCCCCAAAGAAATTTTTATAATTTGGTAGCAGTGGATTCTTAATCGCCATTTCAAAATGTTACAAAACCAGTGATATCTCATTTTAAATAAAAAAAAATTCCTTCAAAAGCAATTATATCCAATCTATAACTGATTATTTTCTGAAGAAAACTGAAACTGATGGACTTGTTATTTAGCACCAAATCGTGCTAACTCTGTAGTTAAGTTACAAAATCTGTTATGTGCAGACAAATGTAATGAATAACAATTCATTATTATTACCTCATTACATTACATTATAAGCATTTTATAAAAAAACAGAAAAATGTTTAACTTTTTTTAGAAAAACAATCATAAAATTATTGGGTGTTTTTTCAGAATTCATTTGCTTTTCTTGTTTGCTCTGAATTTTATTGGTTTTTATATTTGGGCTACTTATGTGCACATTGTCTAACACTTTGTCCATTTTTTTTTTTCACAGATGTCCAGTTGACGATAAATTAATTAGCCGTTTCCGTGGGTCTTGGAGTGAAAGTGGCGTTTTTGAAACTCAAGTATTTGCTTATATGAAAACATTTCGTTTTACTGGTTCTCCAGCTTTGTACATAGAATGTGACGTCCGCATGTGTCATGGGCGTTGCCCTGTAAGTACTTATTTATTTATTGTGAGTGTAACTTTATTAGAGGTATGAGAATTTGAATATCTGGCATTGAGTTGAGAACAGGATTTTTTTTTTATACATTATCTGCATTTAGAAAAAAAGAGGATTGATGTTATCATGAGCCAGAATGAGAACATTAAAAAAATATAAATGTAAAAAAATGAGATTATATTTATAGGAACAAAAGAGAATGAGAGAAACCGCAAGACGAGAGTGTGAAATTTCTATTACTGTTTTAAATCATTAAAATTATATAACAGTACCAGGAGACCGAGCTAAAGCTCGATTATAAGCAGGGCTATGATTTCAATAATAAATATTGGATTATTGAGTTTTGAGGTTAGGCCTATAACATTAAACAACTAAATAAAGGGTGTATACAACATTAGGCTTACCTGTAATAAAAATACAGTTTAAAGGATTAACCATAATCTCAACGCTATGCCTCAAAAACAAGTCAGGCCTAAATTAAAGTTTAATATTTCAATATCGATTTAGGCCTAGGGCCTAGTTCGCTCATGTCAATAACTATTATTGCAAATTCCCGTGAACATCGTTTAGGTTAGGCCTATAACATTAAACATCTAAATAAAGGGTATGTTTATTTAGCAGAAGTATTCGTTGCCATGGTAACTATAAATAGATACATTAGGCTTACCTCTAATAAAATACAGTTTAAAAGAAAACAGATGATTATTATAATGACATTGAAAACATTTGCATCAGCTGTGCTTTGTATTGTTTAAAATGGACAAATTTCACTTTTTAATTTAATAAAAAGACGTAGAAAACGAATTTTCCCAGACTGGTGACCATTTCCAATCGATTTCTCGTGGCCAAAAGCCCCATATAAAATCAAAAAATCCTTAGACGGAGATTCCAGATCCATTTAGCAGACAGACAATTATCTCTCGCTTTAGAAGATAAGATGTACAGGAGTTCTTTTTAATAAGTTGACATTTGGATTTTCTGTCACTACTGTACTAGGTTTATGACAATTATTACAAAAATACAATGTATCTTATAGGTGTGTAATACTTGGGAACTTTTAAAAGTTATTGAAAAAAATACAAATGAGAAGAGAATCCTATTCTTGTCAACAAGATCGAGTCAACAATAAGACATTGAGTTTTTTTATAGAACTTAAGAATTTCAATATTTTGCACACCATTTATACCTTAATCCACACTGCGAATAATACAATACATTTTCTTAAGAGGTGTTTACAAGGGCCATACAAATTGCAGATTGCTGAAAATATATCCCCAACATTCTACCCGGCAAAATTTCTGGCCACACAGTTTGCGGCCACATGTTGATCAATATTTCTGGAAATATTGCTGAGCAATATTTGCGGCAATAGATTTAAGGAAAGGATTGTTTAAACGGACCACAATTGCTCCAGTTGAGCAAATGAAAGTGGACGAACAGGAACTAGTGGAAATCAATGCAGCTTTCCTAATGTTGTGGATCCTCTATGAAAAACCGTGGGGGGAAAGAGAAAACAGTCTTTGTGGTTGTGTTATTTTTTTCAAATTTAAAGAAATTTGATTCCGAAAATTTAACTCGTGAACTGATGCTAAATTCACCTCTTCCAAAATTTCACCAGCATGTCAAAACACGATTTTGAATATCTCTTGAATAAGATTGGGCTTAGAATCGGTATATGAGAGACTGTATACCAATTACAACCAGATTCGAGATCACCCTTCGATTTCTGGCTACCGGTGACTCATACAGAAGTTTAATGCACCTCTTCAAAGTGAACTTCTCGTTCATATGTGAAATACTGAAAGACAGTTAAATCTGTTAAAGAGGTAGAAGGAAAGAGTGAGTGAGAGAGAAGCACCTGCAGGCAGAGACAGAGGCTGGTATTGCTCGGCCACATGAAATATTCTCCAACCACTTTGGAGAACACCGGCAGCATACTGCAACGACATGACACTCTCAGCAATATTTGTACATATTTCTTAACATTTCTGTAAATTGCAGCAATATTAATGGCAATACTATTGCAGCCACAAATTGCAGTAAAATATGGCCCGTGTAAACGCCTCTTTAGAAACACATTTTTCTGAGGTAAATTTTGTTATGTGATTTTATCACAGTTGATCATATAAATATGTAAATATGATTTGATTTTATGAAAAATGTTGGTTTCTCATTTTTATGTTTTATTCACACACAGAGAAAATATAATTTCAAAAATAAAATTTCTTCGTTTTTTTTTTTTTATATGGACGTTTTTGTAATAAATTTCAACTAAAAAGAATATTGACAAAATCGGACTATTGGCCTGCAAGATTTATTTCAATATATTCAATTGAGGAAAAAATCTGTAAGTTTAATTCAATAATTCTTATATATTGAAGTTATCATCATTAAAAAATATTGTTTATAATAAAAATACAGCATTTTCTCTTAACTTTTCTTCTGTTGATGAATTATGCATTATTCTTAGGTGATATATAAAAACTCAGAACCGAATAAAAGGGATTTATATTTAATATTTTTTTACAGAGTCAACCATGTCATTGGCGAAATGCTAAAAACTTAGTGAAAAGATCCATAGCCGAGGAAAACACTTTACCTGTAATGGTGACAGTACCTCCAACACCCTCATCACTATCACAAAATGTAAACCTATTTCAGAGTCTACGGGTACTTCAGGAAGGCGAGGACCATGATGAAGCCGCATTAGTGAACAGTAAATATATGCCCTTTAAATATTTTACAATTAAATTTTATGACATCACTTTCTTACTTCTCAAACTTGTTGGACGGGAAAACCTTAAGAGTCGTGTTGCTAAAACATATGAACAAAACCAAAGTTTCATACTAATTGAATACAAAAGTTGCCGTCATCCTGAGAACATTATTTTAAAGTATTTACTTTAACATTAAGACAAACAATATTGAAAGAAATGTCCCCACCTTCTTCCAATCCCTTTAAACTTTGTTTTGACATAGATTCAATCACCTCTTGGAAAATACGTTTATTTACGTATACTTACGTATACTTATAATGCAACCTTAAACTAAAAGTCACATATTATTTTCCATTTATTTCAAATAACCTTGGTTAAACTTGTTAACGACATAGTTTACTTTTACTAAAATTCCTAAATTCATAACTAAACATAAAGCATAAATTATGCAACAATAACTTTAAACTGATTAAAAGGGGGAAACTCTGAAATTAAAATAAAGTAAAAACAAATATAATTATTAAATTTGGACTTACCGTCTTCATTGTTCCTTTATCATCGCTAAACGACAGCCGTTTCGGCTATTTAGCCATTTTCATCGGGACAGCGTCGTATGTAGTCGCTCACCACGAGTCTTAGCAATACGGGCGTGTAAGTGTGTTTTATTTATTTATTATGTAATCGTTGTGTTAGTTATGTGTACGTGTTTGTATAAGTTACGAAGGGAGACCTGATAAACTTGAAAATAGCTGAATAGCCGAAACAGCCGTCGTTTAGCGACTATAAAGGAATATTGAAGCCCGTAAGTCCTAAATCTAATAATTAGTAATCAATATTTGGAATGGTGACTAACAATTGTTACAAAAAATATAATATCTAACAACAACGCTATCTTTGCTTTAGATTTTCCTTTTATTTTTATTGCACTGACCCAATACTGCCACAAAATCCTAAGTTAGGGTGGTAGTGATAGTTTTAAGTAAATATTTATGATGTGTGTGTAATATGTAAGTGATTATTGTTGTGAGAGGTTAACTAGTTTAAAATATTAAGAACAGAAAGGTCATGCAGTACATCAAATTGTGATTCAAGTCTTGGATACACAATCACATTATCTTTTATATTCATAACCATAACCTACACAAATGTAAAACAATCTGGAAGTAAATGGCCTCAGATGTCGCATTAAGATAATCTGGACAGTGCGAGTGTAGGACCTATATTTTAAAATGGGTTTTAAATATTTCTAAATTAGCACTCTACATCCATAAATCCTAGGTGCATCATCAACACGCTACCGCCGTTAAAAAGTTACTCTTTCAAAGTATCCCAGGCGACTCATATATGAGTCGCCCAGTCTACCTCCATAGACCAGCGACTCAAATATGAGCCGGTTGGTCCCATCAAAATATACCAGCGGCTCATATTTGGGGCAGTGCCACAACAACACTCTAAGGCCCACTGTGAACAACTGGTCTATTTTAGTGGATTGAAATTATGGTAGCAGTCTCTAGTGATATTTGGTCAACTTGGTCTCTAGCTTTGTTGACATCTTTTTCATGTCAGTGTTGTACAGTTGGTACTATTGTTGCTTACAGCTGAATTGCAGCTGACTCACTGTAATTTGCCATTTCAACCGGAAACTAACCTAAATTTGTAAAATAAATATTTGTTTCAAAATTTATGTTGTATTCAATGTCCGCTGGTAATAATTTATAAGTGGCTCAAATATGAGACAGCTGGTCCATAGTAATAATAAATACTATTATGCCTGCTATAGACCGGATGGCTCATATATGAATCACAGTAAAAAAATCTATATAAAAAAAACGTTTATTTATAATTTAGAAATTATGTAGAAGCTACGTATGGAAAAACAGTAAGGTGGGTTGAATTAAATTTCTAATCTGGTTGTGGCAGTAAGTGGAACGTGTTAGTGTAAGTTTTAGGTCATATTTTAAAGGTAGAAGAAATCGTGTTTCAATGAATCAATAGGTAACTGAAATTTGTAGAGTTATTGTCTGGACTGGATTATAACCTGCAGAACTCAGCAATGTGGAGAGGGGTCCACACCATTAGTGCACAAATGGGACAAAAATTTTTTTTCAATACTTATTTCTTCAAAATGAAAATATAAAATAAACAGTATTAACAATATTCTTGTGAAAAACGTAAGTCTGAGATTGAATTCCTTATGGAGGTATACGTTCTTATACTTGGTGCAATTCTATTTTCCTTAGCTTTTGTTAGTTGTGTGTTACTTAGCTTTCATAATTAATTGACGTGAATTGAATAATTTCTTTTTATTTCAGGCACAATTGGAAGCGAATTGAAAGGTAGCAACAGCTCTATATGCATGAGATCAGGACTTTTAGCAGCGTTATTAGCACTGACTTCAACAATACTGTGCATCTTAGGACTGACATTAACAGCTATGTGTTACCGTGCAAGAAGGTTATCCAAAGTCGTCGTAGAAGAACCAACTCAATGCCATTCGAGCACTCCACCTAGATGTTTTCTTACCCACAAAGGACGAATTAACTGACCCCCGTTTGAAAAAGGATAATTAAAACAAAATATTCTTTAGCTTTTTTAATTATTTTATATCTATTTTAAGAATAAGCTATGTAGTCTTTAAGCAAATTAAATTGACAGTAATTTCTATTTGTAACAAACAACCTCCACTCCTTGAAATTATTGTTTCAATGTAGTTCAATTGATTAATGTAAGTATGTGCATAAAAAAACTCTAGAACTTTATGGACTAAATGTGCTTAGTTTGTGAAATGTATCTAACGTGATAAAACACTAAGGATTAGTCAAGCTTTATAGATTACATTGTTAGCACCTGTAACTTACTGCACTACGCTTTCGAAAATTCATGGTGCTCCAATTTGTAAGAGTTCATACTTCAATGGCCAAGTTTGTGTACTCCTTAAGTGTGTTCAAATACATATGGTGAACCTGTAAAATTATATAGTAGGGACTTGCTACATTTGATTAAATAGAACATGTCAACCTATATTTTTAGAAATGGAAATGGATTTGTAGTACGGTATTCCTCTAATCAAAATAGTCTTTTAGAGAGTAAGTTATTGAAGTTATTTTGATATATGTGGTGTACAGTGGAAGCATGATAACTTGAATTAATAGTATGTTGAATTCAACTTACTTCCCCTTCACCTTTCCTATATCACTTCATGTTAATTTACATCTTTAAATAGAATATTTTGAAACAAAACATTAACAATACAAATTTTTGATGATTTCTGGACGTGCCAATAAATCTCAATAACTTAAAGGTATATATATATTAGAGAACCTCTATAAGTCAAAGTTGGAATACAGATATTCTATAATTTTAAGTTTTAGTTACGCAAGTCAATAAGCAGAAGTCTAAGATACCCATACCGAAGAGTCAAGATCTTGTTAAAAAACTATCCTGTTGAGGCAAGATTGTTTAGTTTGTAATTGTTTTGTGTGGTGTTCTAAATTGATGATTTATAAAACTAATATTCAGGACTAGGTGCAATACAGTATGTTTTTGTTGTGGTTTACGCTGTAGATTTTTGTGATGATTTTCTTGTTTTACCGAGTATCGTAAAATAAAGTACAGTATCTGTAAAAGCGATGTAGTTATTCTTTAACCTTTACCATATTAAAGTATTGATACGGTTGTAAATAATACACAGCATTAATTTTGATAGCAGTGAAATGTAAGTGTTATTTAAAGAACAAAGACAAAAATGTTCGAGATACAGAGCCATATGCTTCTCCTCGAATTGAAAACAGAATGGAATCAAACCTAAATTTTCATTACAAAATTGATTGACCAAATTAACGTTTGAGCTAGTTTTTCAGCTCAATGTAAGTTTTGTCTCATGTATTTATTATGTATTAACCCTCAAGAATTCGCGCAGTATGTCGTCACACTGGAACTCGCATGCGGTGTTTTAGACCGCACTGTATTAATAAGGTGCTAGGACAAAATAACTACATTATTAATTGTATTTTAAAATATAATTTAAAGTATTAAAGTACTTATTTACATATAAAATAAAATAACAAAAACATTTTACAAATGATTGTTTATACAAAGAAATTAACAACACTTGCACGCGGAAGAAACGACCGCACACAATGCAAAGGTTTAATAAACCAACTATAAGCACTATAAAACTAAAATCACTAAAATACTTAGTCTCTAATATTTACAGTTTATCTAAATAAAATAACAAAAAAACATTTAACAAATAATTGATTATACAAAAGAATGTACAACAACGAACACTCGTGCGCGGAAGAAATGACCGCACACAACGCAAGGGTTTAGTAAACGGACTATAAGCACTGTTTGCCACAAACTAAATTAAAAGTTTTGCATGTCTCGCATCCCTAACTAACTGGGAAAGGAAAAGAGAGAATAATGGGGAAGTTTGCTCAAGGTCAAATATTCAAAATTCATAAATATCTAAAGGTGCGGTCGAAAAGACCACGCTGCGAGTTCTTAAGGGTTAAAAATGTTTCTGTGATAATATTTTCTAAACTATCCAAGTTTTGTCTTAGTAAAAAGTAACAAAAGGTAGTAACTTAATAAATTTGGTTCAGATCTTGTTCCGAGATCTTGTCGAATTACAAAACACTTCGCTATTTAAAGCGGATGTAAAATTTGAAATTAATTTTCAATGTAAGTTTAGTTTTCAGCTTGGAGCCTACAGTCATGGTACTGAATTTTTATATTTTTTGTCGGATAACTCAAATGTCTATGTGTTATAATAAACATGTAGTCACATAAACATACAAGCTCAAAGATATTACACTCGAAAATCAAAAATAAATATTTAAAAATAGGACCACTTTTCTCATAAAGTTAAAATTTATTATTTTTCGACCCTCGCACTTCCTACTTTCTGTTCATTATTAGTTAACACGTTCCGTGCTGAGCTCGGTTAAAGCCGTAAAAAAATTTCCATCGCCATGACTTAGCGCGGCTTTAACCACATGCACTATTTACTTTACATTGGAAAAGAGGGGATTTAGTCATTGCCTATTTCAATATTTCGTACCTCAGTAGTTAGTAGAGACTCATCTACAAGTTCTGTTCCCGTAGCCTAGGAGAATATTGACTACAAAGAAAGTTATATGCGTTCAAAAACTGCCGTTTTGAGCCAAGTTTTCGACCATGCTGTAAATATTTTCACAATTTAAGGTAAGTTATAAATTTAAATCAATTATTGTTATCACTTCTATTTATATCATAAGGTATTTAATCATATTAGTGAAAAATAATGAAATTACGTCTTAACAGTAAATTTTTCCCTTTGTCCTCATTTTATCTTTTTCTCTTGGTTTATGAATGATTAGTA
>JAGFPH010009337.1:0-47835 GCA_018207615.1 Philaenus spumarius | reverse complement strand
GGGGGGTTTGGGGATCAAAGTTATTAAATCACGATTTCTTCAAAACTACCGAATGGATTGGAATGAAATTTGGTATGTAGCTTCCTCTAGGGCCATAGGTGCTTACTAAGAAAGGGTTTGAAAAATTTCTAAATTTTAAGAGGGGTTTGGGGGAATCAAAGTTACTAAAATCATAATTTCAGATCTTTTATTATTATGACAATAGTGCTTTTATTATTTAAGATCTATATATATAAAAGCCAATTACCACTCACTGACTGAACACTGAAAAAGAATACAATTACGCTAAAAAGACTGAAAATACCAACCACCACGGGCAACGCCGTACGGGTCAGCTAGTTAATTATAAAACTATTTAGTAATCAAGTAGTATTAGATAATTATATTTTAATTTTGAGTTAAAATCTGTTTACTTAGGATGTTTGAATGCTAGATAAATAAAGTAGGATGCAATTCTTACCGTTGAAACAGGTGTTAGTACATTAAACTTTTCAATACTATCAAATTTTTATTGGACACTTATCATACATTCTTGAGAAAACTGATAGGTTCTTCCAGTCATTGTTTTTGGGGATTCTACCACAGCAATAATATGAAGAATGGACACAGCACATGCATCTTCCCTTCTTGGGCCAAAGAATGATGTTGATGGTCCGCGGGGATGTAGAAACTGTACCGTGACATCTTTTTCTTCAGTGTTTATCTCACTCACCATGCCAAAGTATCATAAGCTGTCGTAAACACAAGCAATACAATATCCAGGGTTCAAATCTTCTAATTTCACGAGATAATTTTGCTGTTTGTTAAATAAATTTAAAACAATAGCTGCTTTGTCATCCTTGCTAATTCTTCTAGCCTCAATTGTTCCAGAATCATCTAGTGGCTGAAAGTTGTGAAATGATCTTGTCCGTGGAAGAGTTTGGGCATCTTTGAAATGGCTTTCCAAAGCAAGACGAGTTAATTCAACTGCTTCTTGAGAAAATTAGAAACTGACATTTTCAATTCTGGTCTTACAAAAATCAACCAGTTGAGTCACTGTTGTTATTTGTTTTTCCAGGGGTCTTTGAAGACTTTCCCTTCGAGCTAAGCGTTTCACGGTACCTCCTATTCCGTCAAATTCCGTTTTGCCATGACTGGTTGCAAAAATGACCACTGAGCTCTAAATTGAAAATCTTTCTCATGCTGACACAGATTTATAAAGTTGTATTTATTTTTGTACTGGGCAGCACACCCATCACTAAAGTAATGAATCTCTTTAATGTGTGGGTGATTCTGTTTCAAAAAGGCAGTCACAGTTTTTTTGGATTTCGTGCGCACTATCCTTAGTCCACGTTTGAGGTCATTAGTTATGATGCAAAGAGGTAGAACAATGAACAATGTTTGAATGATTACAGGATGAATAGTGCATGGAATCTGAGGTCCAATGGCAACCTTGGGTTTCTTGTTGTATTGTGGAAGCATAATTTTCACTGAAGTCCATTGAGATGACAGCTACATTGGAAGGAGCTGTTTCCTTTAAACTTTTAAATCCTTGTGATTTGGCAATGTAAGAATGGAGTATTAATTTGTTCAGTTTTTCAACTAATGTTTCAATAAATTTATCAACAGAGATTGAACTTCGTACCACATCAGTTCGATCTGTGGAAACCCACTGACTGTACTGAATAACGTCTTCATCATCATAGTCTTCAAACTTTGCCTGTAAAAAGTGGACAAGGTTAGCTTTTGATGGGCATTTGTCACAATGCCTTAACATACGAGGGCTATCCAGAAAGTAGATTACGTTTTCGTCTGTGCCCGCAAGGGGCGGGGCTAGCGCGGCCATCTTGGTGTCAGTGCATTATGCCGCTCAGTCGGCATCTAGCCGTGCTAGTGAGAGGTTCGGGCTGTACTCCGTCGAGTTACTGTGACAGTTTGAAATGTCTGCCTTAATTGAAAATGCCGCGAACTGTGAGGTGCGTGCAGTAATAAGGTTTCTGACTGCAAAAAACTGTAAACCGATAGAAATCTATCGGCAGCTTTGTGAAGTGTATGGGGACAATATTATCACTGAAGGTGGAGTGCGTCAGTGGGTCATAAAGTTTAAAAATGGCCGAACTAATGTTCACGACAAAGAGCGAAGTGGAAGACCCAGCATAGTGACTGCCGAACTTGTCGAAAAAGTCGATGCCGAAGTCCGTGAAAACCGAAGATTCACAATAAAGGAACTCTCTATGAGTTTTCCACAAATTTCGCAAAGTTTGTTGCACGAAATCATCACCGAAAAGCTTGGTTACCACAAGTTTTGTGCAAGATGGATACCAAAAATCTTGACTGAGATCCACAAAAATCAGCGAATGACTGCAGCGCTAATGTTTTTGGACGCTTACGATAAAGATGGCGACTCATTACTCGATCGCATCGTTACTGGTACCGTAACGAAACATGGGTTGAACATGTGAACTGCGAGACGAAATTGCAGTCAATGCAGTGGGGCCACACAAATTCCCAAGAAAAACCCAAGAAATGCATCCAAACGACGTCGGCAAGGAAGGTGTGATGGCGACTGTTTTTTGGGACAGGAAAGGTGTAATTTTTGTGGACTTCCTGGAAAGAGGCACTACAATAAACTCTCAAAGGTATTGCCAAACTCTGCAAAACCTCAGAAAAGCAATACAAAACAAGCGCAGGGGAAAGTTGAGCTCAAAGATCTTGCTGATTCACGACAACGCCCGGCCCCACACGGCAAATGCCACTCGCCAAGTTCTTAGATCCTTTAAGTGGGAGTTGTTTCCTCATCCGCCGTACAGTCCCGACCTGGCACCGAGCGACTTCCACTTATTCCCAGCAATGAAGAAGTGGCTGGCTATGCAGCGTTTTGATGACGACGCACAGCTGCAAGAAGAGGTAACCAAGTGGTTGAAGGCGCAGGCGACCGAATTCTACGACGAAGGAATTTCCAAGCTCGTCCATCGCTACGATAAGTGCCTTAATTTGAATGGTGACTATGTAGAAAAGTAGTATTTAAGTGTGGCTTTCATCTGTATATAATAAAAACAATTTCCAATACTTTGTTTATTTTTAATTCCAAAACGTAATCTACTTTCTGGATAGCCCTCGTACATTATCTTGTTGCTTCTACACAAACCATGTGCAATATCAGTTCTTTGTAATCCTTCTCTAGACCGGTTCCAAGAATGAATAAAATAACATTCTGGTGGATTTTGCATGCACAGACATACTAAGTGTGTGCCACTAACACCAGCCAAAACGCACCACTTAGGTCTCAAGGTACAGAATTTTAAAAGACCTATTTTTAAATGAAGATGCTCCGATTTAAAACTTGAGTAGCTCACGAAGATTACACAAAATTTTTAATTTTATAGTTTTAAAAATTAAGTGATTTGAACTTAGGCTATTTACCATTGTCATTTATTTTAAACCTGTTTCAATGGTAAGAATTTTAAACCATATTTATTCAACCATCTACTTTAAACAGGCTTCAAGATTAAAATAAAACCACTATCTAATGTTCCTAATTCTATTTGATACATTATTATTTATATATCTGTTAGTAAAAAGAAATAATTTTAAAACAAATGGTTTTAAAGTGAGAAAAAATAAAATAATAAAGGAGTAAAAAACCCACTAATTTTACCGTTTCATGTAATAGAGCACATCTCTTAGAACAAAAACAAAAAATTATTTTCATGATTATCCCTTTCCCTTTAGGAGATATTCCATTTATCGCTGAACCCTACATTTTGTTTTAAAAATCCTACAAATGACACTTTAAGATTTTTCGTGGTCCCAAATAAACACTCGGTTGCTTTGTATATTTTTTTAAATTATTCCTGACATATTGATGTATCCTCAAAAAAAGTTTCATCTACATTGGTTGGTAACTAACAAAGATGTAATTTATTTTTCATTGGAAAACAAATTTAGTTTTCTGAGGTCGAGTGATAAAAAGCTCAATAACCCAAAACCTTGAAGAAGCTATAAAATCTAAACCGTTAGAGATAGAGCAAAACAATTTGGTGTGGTTACTTACATCAGTGAATAGAACAACCATGACAAGTTTTATCGAAATTTTTTGTGGTTGATTTGATATGGAATGACCCCTAACCTAAAATAGGTCAATTAGTATTATTGACAAGTTTAATTTATTTTGGATAACCTATTACTTTTAATTCTTATATTTTTGTAACGTTCATGTGTCAAATCACTTGTAGTAAGGAATATTCTAATTCTTTCCATCAGGTTTTTTCTATCCAAGCCATTATTTAAAATTCGCAAAATAAATAAAATTCACTGTAAAACATTTGCGGTGGAAAAAAGAATTACCAACATTGTGAAATATTTGTTTTGGTTTAAAGCTGTACATCCCCACCATGATTCTGCACAGCTGTGATTGTTTCTGGGTGGTCTGCAAGAGCCTTTAAAGTGGTAGCTTTCAACACAACCTTCAGAGGTAACAAGTGCACTGGATGGGCTTCTTTACTGAGAAACTCTATAGCAGGAGGACACTATGGAGGGCCTATTTTGTAAATATTATATGGATAGAAATAATACTCTCAACAGGACTAGATAATCATACAGAACAACCTCATCAGAAAGAGTATAGATTAATCACTATATCATAGATAAACGCTTTTCCTCATGAGACCCGTGACGACATTGTAGGGACCTGCAAAGCATTCTCGCAGAACCGCTCTAGAACATTGGAACGGCCATGCTCGCACGCATATAACAAAGGTTCAGTCAAGCGGGACAGGCAGAGATAATAGTTAATAGCGTTGACTAGAAGCTCATTAACAAAACAACGCTGAATACGACTCTCGAATTCAGTTTAATGTTACATGTCGCGGATTCAGTTTATTGTTACGTGTAAGTCAAGTGTTTATTTGTTTATGATTTTGGTGATTTTATTCTTTTACGCAGCAATAAATTTAAGATTTCTTAGGTGAAATATGTCTTTACAGAAAAGAAAAATAACGGACGAACATCGAATTCATAATGACCTTTGGGATCACACTATTTAATCACAAACAACAAACATAAACTTCAGTGCATTGTTTGTTTGCAGGTAATATCAGTTCCTAAAGAGTATAACCGTACCTATAAAGAATATAAGAAAAAATTTAAACAATAAACAATTATTTTTAAAAGCCTGGTGCTGATAACAAAATAAATGCAGTAGTGCCACTTCTTACGAAGTAAGACGATGGAAATTGTCAATGCATAAAAACCTTTTAGTGATGGAGTGCTTATTAAGCATTGTGCAATGAAAATGGCAAAACAATTCAATGAAACAAAAATTGACAAACATTCTCAGTGTTGCATCAAACGATTGCAAGACGTGACCACATTAACTAATATGTATCCAAAAATTACATGACACAATTGAAAAATGTAAATATTTTTCACTCTGCTTGGACAAAAGCACTGACATATCCGACATCAGCCAAGTCGTAATTTTTGTTTGAATTATTCAAGAGGACTTCAACCAATAACATGGAACAACCCATGTGCTTATTCCTCTCCATAGTTCAACCAAGGGTATGGATATTTCTGAAGCAGTAAATAAGGTGGAATCAGACTATGGGGGATTCGATAAATGTATTGTCACTGATAAAGCCAGAGCTATGATAGGAACTGAAATTATTGGATTCGCAGGACTCTTAAAACAAAGCAAAATATCAACTGTTCTGTGATACATTACATTGTTCACTAAGGCCCTGTTTATGCACTAGCGGTCGACCGCAGCGGCGTGCCGCGCTACTTTTATAAGTGCATTGAGTTAAATGGGCACGTTTATGCAACAAGAAGCGGAGCGGCAAGCCGCAGCGGTTCACAGAAACATAGCGGTGCACTTACAAACCGCAGTTTTTTGCCGTTTCAAAATGCATTGGTTTAAATGGGAGCGTTTATGCACAGCGGCTCAACGCTCCCGCCATGTCAGTGCTGCCAACCTACCCGGTGTTTGATTACATTTTTTACAACACTTTTTCAGACAGACAGGACTGGAGAACAGTTGGCAGCACTGGCTCCCCCACCACAGTGTTTAAAAAACGAGCGGGTAGCCGCCGCGGTCAACCGCTTGGGTCGACCGCTAGTGCATAAACGAGGCCTAAGAGACCCTATGTGGAAAGTCCTTACGTCAAATGAATGTCATAAAGTTGTTGTTAAAATAACTAATATTATAAGAGGGGCAATCGTGCTTTGACTCAGAGAAAGTGTTGTGATTTTTGGCCGAATTAGATGCCCTAAATGGGGACTTTTTACTTCACACCGATATTTGTTGGTTAAGTGCCGAAACTGTTTGCAACGTTTCTTCGAAAAGAGTTTTTAAGGGGCAACTATGTACAAACAAAAATGGTAATTTCTTATGTAACATAAAATCGTAAGATAACAAAACGTAACAAAATTATTAAAGACAATCTACACTACAAAAGGAGTAACAACAATAAGCGAGATGCATGACAATTTTCCGAGTACATATACTAACACAACAATATTTCATAAAACACACACTAAGGAGTTATTTATTAGACACTCAAGTTGAACGAGTACAGTTACAGCTTTTTAACATTCACAGGTGTTAGGGTCTCAGAAAGTTGTTTAGTAAAAAAACCATGGTTTATATAATTTTGTATCATTAATTAGGGGGTTGGGAATTAATTACATGATATACAAATATTATTTGTTAATTGATTGCAGAATATAGTTGGTGATACAGATGTGATGAGAAAACTTACAAAATTATTAAGTTTTTTCCAGAACAATCTTGTCTCACCAGTGTTTTCAATAACTCATCGTTTCAATAAATTTGACAAATTCTTCGAGGAGTTTTATATGCAACTTGCACGATCTTCAAAAGCTGATTCATCAACTAACATAATGTTGCGCAAACTTGTAACATGTTTAAAATTTTCAAACCATCCTTTAGGGACATGGAGGTCAAGTGATGATTAAGGTCAAATATTTTTTAGCTTTAGCACATATTAATGCTGAATTTAGAGGAGATTGCTTTTGATTCATATTTTCTCCAAACACTTTTTACAATTTCTTTAAAAGACTAGTAATTATTGTAAAAGGGTTTTGACACTAATTAGAGCACTTACCCTAACACTTTATCTTATATCATTTCTATTTTTTTCAATAGTCCTAACATATGGATTTGATATTAATTTTTTTTAAGTCTGACCATGGATGCACTTTTTTTTTATTGTCACCTTTTTACTCTTCTCCTAACATAGTAAACCTTCTCGTATTAAGAATATTAAGCAATTACTTTATTTCTTTCAAATGAACTATTCTTTAACTTTTACTGATGAGTGTCATTAGTTTCAAAAAACCAAAACAGAAATTTAAGTTTGTGTGTCTACTTTTGTACAAAATGACAGTGTATATCTATTAAACCTCATTGTAATTTACATTTAAAAAATAAAATTACAAATTACATTTCTAAATGTTATAGTTAACATACTGCATGTTGAAAAAAATTTCTAGGAACACTAATAACTTTAACAATGGCAAATATGAAAACTTGAAATTTTCAGGATATATTTCTAAACTTCAATTTTAAATGAAAATGAAAATTTTTACCCTTTTTGGGAGGGCCTAATGGGGCAACTCATAATTTAAAAGAGTAACTCCTATGCAGTTATTAAGGTCTTGTTTTGATGGGAAAATTATGTAAATTTAGGTTGATCAAATTAAAAAATGGCTGTAGAGTTAATTAACCACATCAAATAAATTAAATAATGCAAACTTAATATGACATACCTTGCTGGTTTATAGTATTCACACAGATAATCAAATCTAGTATCAGGTACTGGTACTCGACGTGCCTGGAAAAAAGAAAATTGTGGTCAAAATATTTTTATCAACAAAAATAAATATTATTATTTATTTACAAACACTTTATCTTCTCTATATTGCAAAAATAAAATGTCTGTCTAGAGTTTATAAATTCAGAACCAGTGAAATGATTTGCATGTAGTTTTTTCTCACATGTAGGTATAAAATATGGTGAGGTTAGGCTGTTACATCAAAATCAGCTGAGTAGCTCCCAAATTTGAACAATATTTGCCTATGTGTGTCGAAATAAAATCCAAAACTTCCTACATGTTTAGTGACAACCTAGATTTTTTTTTTCAATAGTACAAATTGTCTGCCAATTTAAATTCTATTTGGATCTGAACTTTTTTAAATCAGTAAAGTAGTTTTTTTTTGCTGCTTTAAAGTAAAAACAATGATTTTATATATTTTTTTACAATTTCTAAAAATAACATTTATTAATAACCTGTTTTTATCAATGATAAAGTCAGATAATTTGGATGAGATAAATTGTATTTGGATAAAAAATCTTTTTGTAATCGATGAAGTAGTTTTTAAGGTATTTCCACGTGTACCTGCACTGTTTACTTTCATGTGCTGCTTCAGTAAAATCCGTATTTTACACAATTTTTTAAATGTTCAGTAACAAACTATTTTTTGTCAAAAACTAATTTAATTGATATTCGGATCCAAAATCTTTTTGAAAACATTGTATAGTAGTTTTCGAGTTGTAGCAACTTTTGTGCTGTAATCTTTTTCAACCAATTTTGTATACTTTTACAAACATTTAAGCGACAACAATTTGTTTTCACTACAAAGATATTAGACGATTTCAACGTTATTTGTATTCCAAAAATCTGTTATGAAATTGGCGGACAGTAATAAAATACGTTCTGTCAAGTTTAAAGTTGGAATATGATAGGAAATTAATTGAAACTAAAATATTTGTTGAGTACCCTAATAATATCAATAATTAAACAAAGAAATGTTTGAAATAAGTTAGTATAATTAGTAAGTTAGTTTATGTAGTTGTAAAATTGATCAGTGTAAACATAATTTTTTCTAGGGTTAACATACAAATTATACAACCAGTCAGAAAGCTGGACAAGATTAAAACATTATTTCGAATTATTGGAGCTCGACACATGAGACGGTATCTATAATTGTCATTCAACCAACTTGCTGCCCATTTCTTTTTTTGCTATTGACTTATTGCTTAATGGATCAGTCAGTAATTTAGCTTATTATTTATTTACTATTTTTTACATAGTTGAATAGTTTGTTTTTTGCATTTCTGTTCTGTAGTAGCCTATACACTGAGTATACATCGTTGTAATAAAGTTAGGTAATGTTTGACTTTTTTTATCAATTTATTAAGAAAATCCTGTTATATTTCTAAACAATTGTTCCTACCTTGTGTTTTAAATTTATTAAAAATTTTCCGACGGTCGAAGCATGAAAATTTTTTAAACTATGGTTGATTTGTTTAATCAGGCAGGTAAAGATAGCAAAGCATGGCACCGCAAGCGTGCAGGGTAATAAGTAAATGTACCAGGCTAGGGTAATCATTGTAATGAAGGGTTGCTGGGACCTCGTACGGGGGTGCCACATCATTATCTACCAACCCCTGTAATCTTTTCAATTATTGAATTGATACAATTATTTTACGATAGAAATGTAAAGATTTTATCGTGCCTGTGATGGAAAAATAAATTTTAATTTTAATGTCATTTGTCGGCCTACCTTTCATGGAGAATATGATTAGGATATACACTTTGGTATTTTTCCAGGATGCCATCCAATTAGTGTGACTTTGAAATTTGATGCCCAAGGACAAAAACAATTGATTCCGGATCGGTTTGAATTATTATTACACATTAATCTGGTGCCATTTTAATCCTGCAGTACCAGGAGACCGAGCTAAAGCTCGATTATAAGCAGGGCTATGATTTCAATAATAAATATTGGATTATTGAGTTTTGAGGTTAGGCCTATAACATTAAACAACTAAATAAAGGGTATATACAACATTAGGCTTACCTGTAATAAAAATACAGTTTAAAGGATTAACCATAATCTCAACGCTATGCCTCAGAAATAAGTCAGGCCTAAATTAAAGTTTAATATTTCAATATCGATTTAGGCCTAGGGCCTAGTTCGCTCACGTCAATAACTATTATTGCAAATTTCCGTGAACATCGTTTAGGTTAGGCCTATAACATTAAACAACTAAATAAAGGGTATGTTTATTTAGCAGAAGTATTTGTTGCCATGGTAACTATAAATAGATACAACATTAGGCTTACCTCTAATAAAATACAGTTTAAAAGAAAACAGATGATTATTGTAATGGCATTGAAAACATTTGCATCAGCTGTGCTTCGTTTAAAAGAAAACAGATGATTATTGTAATGACATTGAAAACATTTGCATCAGCTGTGCTTTGTATTGTTTAAAATGGACAAATTTCACTTTTTAATTTAATAAAAAGACGTAGAAAACGAATTTTCCCAGACTGGTGACCATTTCCAATCGATTTCTCGTGGCCAAAAGCCCCATATAAAATCAAAAAATCAAAAATCCTTAGACGGAGATTCCAGATCCATTTAGCAGACAGACAATTATCTCTCGCTTTAGAAGATAAGATACTACGCACAAAAATTTCGTAGTGGTCTATAATAAAAAAACAAGAGAAAAACAAGTTTGACTCATACGCCAAGGTTTCTGTACTACCACCTATCTCAAAAGTTTAAAAATGAAATTAATAACAACACTGCAACAGCACTTTTCTACTCACTAAACCAAACTACAACAATAACCATAGCGGGAATAAGTTATACATTAGTGGTGGATGGAGACAAGTGAAAAGAAGTGACGGGTCGCATACAGATTATTTCTGAACAATGCACAAATATAAACAAATTCCCACAAACTTTTCACAAAAAAGTTTATTCCGCTAGTTTTCTTGTAAAAAATAATATACTTTATAATATACTCATACCATAAATACATACTTCTAATACCACAAGTTTTTCAAAGTTTTAACAGCAATACTTTCAGAAATAGAGGGGAATGGTGTTTTCAGCAACATTTTTGAGAATATCTAAAAAAAGGTTTTGATATACTGTTTTTCTATAATTAAGAAGAAAAAAACATAGTTTTTCAGAGTTATCACATGGCGAAGCATTTAATACTTAAAATAATGATATCTGTTTTTACTATTTTGGCACTTTTAACATTTTTACATAATAAACCATTATTTCCAACAAACCCATTTAACAATAAACCTTGTTTAACACTTATTAGAACACAAAAGATAATTTAAGTGATGTAAAAATAGCATTATTTGTTTGATGTCAACATGAATCTTGTATTTTATGAAACCTCATAAAGTTAGTAAATTTTTTAATTAAAATTCCCTGATCTTCTATACTACATGACATGAATAGTTAAAACAGCTATGATGAAAGAGGAAACATACGTACTACCTCAACCACTACTATTACAGTATGGGTGTTAACTTTGTAAATAATACTATATGTTCAATATTTAGATTTACACCTTAAAATTGGATAACTAAAAGAAAAAATGTTGTAGACTTGATTTTATAGTGGGGAAATAAAGAGGTTATTTTTAGTAATGACATGTGGGAATAAAAACGGAGTGTGGTCCTCTAGTTTAATAATGTCTTCTAGGAGTATTTAAAATATAAGCAATGAATTTCTAAGAAAAAGTATAAACAGGTATAGTAAAAAATTATTTTGTGTACTTATTTCAAATAATTGCTTAAAGAAATATTGTATACAAATACAGGGATTGCTCTAGGATACAAGTATATTAGGTTCTTTTATTACATTAAGCCTACATACTAAATGACATGCCAGATGAGTAGAGGAGGTACTTATTTTCATTAGGATCGATGGTGCAGAAGGGGAAGTTCTCAGCTGCTGCTTGACTTTTTGTCAAAACATTGAAAAATGTAGACTTGCCGACGTTTGGAATACCGACAATACCAACTTTCAAGCTCGTACCCACTCTGCCAATCAAGGGTTTCTTGTCCGGCTCATCACCTTTCTTGGGCGCCATTCTCCGTCTAGATTCTGTGACAAAGCAAGACAAAATCAATCTCAGCCTCGAGCAACAATTTTATATCGGAGCGGTTAATTCTAGCTATTTCCAAACAACCATGTTTTGCAACCTTATATATAACCATACTTTTACATTACCCTGATGATCTTTCCTGATCGTTTAATAACGCTGGCAAAGAAGATTTAATGACCCGACCTGACTTGAATAACGTAAGGAGTCCACAATCAAATGAGCGCTGCACGTAGGAAACAATTGGTATTAAAAATAATTATATTACAAAAATGAAAACAACCGATCCCTCCCGGCACCGATTCAAAACGACCATCATAACATCTAATTTTAAATCGAGAGACTACTATTCGATAAAAATTATCCGCCCAAGAGATCAATCAATGATTGTTACAACATGAACGCTCCAATCATGTCCGTTCGCCATAGTGCAGCCACGGTGCCACGATTAATTTACATGCACGTTTTAGTTGCGAGGACTCTAATCGGACGAGAGGGCGAGCACTAGGAGGAGGTACCCTACAGGCAGTGCTCTCAGCAGCTGATGGTACACTCCTTCACAAAAATATTGCCTTCTCAAACCACTTACAATAACGTTTTTAATTTATATAATTCTTCTAGTTGTTCATTAACTTGGAATAAATTTAAATTTAATTATAATTAATTTTGCTTTCATTAAATCTTGTTCAACAACTATTATTAAGATGGTGCAAATGATATATACGGCAATTCTCACAAGGAATTTCTGTTATTAAGAAACTTTTATACAAGACTGAATCTTATAATTATAACAAACTTCATTTGGACATGAAATTTACAAAGGGATTGTAATTTACAAAGGGATTGTAAATGAGCAAATAAATTTTCTGAATTTTAAGGATTTCTTGATAGTCAATTTCCTTCCAGTGATATATATTTTTTTAATGTAGTTAGTAATGAAATTCTAATTATATCAATTATTAAGTTAGAGTTAAACAAAATGTTTTAAGTTTTTACAAAGTCTGATGTGTTAACCTTTTTACGATTACAAAGATTAAGATGTTTGTTTGTAATTCATTTAATAATCTAAGCATCGGTTAAAACTATTGATAGAGTTTATGTTATGTTAGATAATATTCCATGAAGACTAATGGCAACTGTGTTTCGACTAAATTCAACTTCCAATCTTATTGTGAATAATTAATTATTAATCATTTTGAAAAAAACATTCTTTTTTAATACTAATTTTTACTTCCTAAAAAGGATAAATTATAGAAAACCACTATATTTAGTCCAATAAACAAACTTATATTTTACTGAATTTAACATCTTAAGTTTAAATAAACTATTAGAAGTAAAAGAGCATATTGTTTGTGCAAAATATATTTTTTGTGTAATAAAAACACAAATTACTGCTATTCATTTTGATCTGTAAACCTACTAGACATTTGCAAATGGAAAAATTAATTTTCTCTTTAAAATTTTTGATATGAACTCATGTTATAGCTAATTACTTTGACTACAATTGCGGTATAAAATTGTAAATTACCGTACTCAATTATTAAAAAACTATTACTATACCATCATATACTTATTTCTATAAGGGTTTTTTTCTGTTACGTCCCTTTTTCGCCGGTCCAACTTAACCGATTTTTACGATTGAGGTGTCATTTTAAATCTTATGATCTAGCGCATCTGCGAATGGTAATTAAAAAAATCATTTCGTTTAGGGCTCCACCCCCAAGCCTTTGATTTATTTCTAGAGGGCGCTTTCAAAGGTCCAGTGCTTACCAACTTGCATTATTACGGTTTTTAACGTGATGTAATTTAACAGCCGATATTTCTTTGAATTGTAGGTGAGTTTCTAACAAACAGAAAAAAATATTAAAATGCGCAATTTGCGCGCAGGCCCCCTAGTTTTGTTATATTACACTAAGTAGGCTATTAATAATTTCTGTCCAAAACCAATAAGCTCTACTGTGCGTTTAAGTTTGTATAGTCAAAGTAATTCCTTTTCTATTTTAATAACACCCGGGAATTTTTTATTTTCACACTTAGTAACCAGAAGTAAATAGACAAGTAAAAAAATGGTAATAATACTATCCTATTTGTGTTTGTACTTATTTTTTCGATATCAACTTTTTGCCTCATTAATTTTACATTGATATCTATAAAACAAGATTCTGTTCATATAATCTACTTCTAGATTATACAATTTTTCAATAAATATTTAGTATGGTTTATGCTTTAGTTATATATTTTTTAAATTTTTAGCGGTTTTCTAAGCGTTTTAACAAAGACTTTGCCGCCAGGTAACATTTTCAAATTATTTACAGTAGTAACATTAAATTTAAATTATTTCCCGTTGGTTGTCAAATGGTTATTTAAGACTACTTTTAAAAACACGAGAAAACGCTAAATCTCCAAATTGTTAAAAATGCAATCAATTAGGTAACAGTTGTTTTAACTAACTAAACTAGTTAATTCATTTATTATTGAAGTACTCCACATATTAATTTAGTTTGGATTGTCATAACCTTTATTCTGGTGTGATAGGCTGTGAAAATATGAAAAATCCAGACGACATACTCATACTAATTTGATTGTAACTAAAAAACTACGATTGCTAAGATGAAATTTTGCATTTATTTAACAAAGACATTAAAACAACATACATTTTTTCAAATTTTTAAAAAGGTAGCTTTTATGAAAATCGCATTTTGAAAAAAAAGATTTTTTTTGGATAAAAATGAAGATTTTACAAAACTACTTAGTGTTACATATCAAATTAAAGCTTATTAAAGACACCTTAATTTTACACAAATTTCAAGTCTCTATCTCAATCAGGAGCTGAGAAAATCCAATTTAAAGGTATTTATGTTTACCGAAATTAGCGTTTTTTTTCCAAACTTTGTAATTTTATATATCAAAATATACTTGAAAAAAATTGAAATTTTGGAAATAACCTTATGTTATCGATTAGAATAAGTGTACAAAATTTCATGAAGTTCTGAAGAGGTCAGGTTGTAAGCTGTGTTGATCTGATATGGATTGACCGTTTAGTGTCTTGTAAAGGCTGTTTCCCCTGAACATACATTTATACCAGCAAATGTATTTGTAGTATAAGCATTTTTAAATGTAAACACTAAAACAATTACTAAACAAATCTTTACTATCCGAAGGTAATATAAATTAAATTATTCCGAAAGTAAGAAATTACTCTTTACCATGCAAACGTGCTAAAATTCCTAAGTGAATTTCCTAAGAGCATGTCAATCGACCTGTATTTCCAGGTGTGTTAAGGAAATTCCTATTGGGTGTGGACTGTACCACACAATAGGTTCCATTCGCCACAGTTAATAGTAGAGATCTAACCACAACTCTGTGAGCAATTGGCATCAACTCTATAATCACTATCATTCTACCATGCCGACCTTTTTCTTACACCCCCTTTCCAAAATATAACATGCTTTTCTAACCAATAATTTTCATGATCTCATCATTATAATGATAAAAATTATTTTTAAAGAAAAAAGAAACACAATTCCCATTTACATATAACTACGGATGACTATAATCATGTATTGTGAACGGTATTGACCAGGCTCCTAGTTCAGTTGCTGATACTGCCTCTAATGAAGGATTACAAACTTTTAAACGACTGTGGTCTTTTAATAGTACATTGCAGAAGACCTGTAACCAGATTATATGCATTTTTCTCTTTAACAAATCATACAGAAAATTACCCCAGGTTGAAATTTATTATAATATGTTTTGTCCTACTTGTCTTTTTCAGTATTACCAATAAGGAAATGTTCCCAAGATTTCCAAAAATAATTATATAATTTCAAAAATCAAATGGTGATCTGACAACGAAATAGATATTTAAACTCCCATATTTTATTTTATGCTTATAGGCAATGTATCTCTATAAACCCTCTAAACTAAATGCTGTTTAGCATATTATGTTATACAATAAATTGCTTGTTTTTTTATAGGTTAAATATCTACATTATTCATATTTATACAATTTCACAATTCCGAAATCAAACGTAACAGCAAAAGGAAGAAAACACACTCACTTTAAAGCTGGGCTTCAGGTAAATAATTTACAGTTAAATCTTTAAAATGAAGAACGACTAAATTATCCAAAAAAAAATTCTAAAAAATTAATAAGAATTCTACGTTAATATGTATAAAAAAATATACATTTTTAATTTTAAGGCAAAAGCACTATTAAGCTGTCATTGGCTGAAATTAATTTTTTTCTTACTAGAAAAACTTCCATGATCTTTACCAGGAAACCATGAGCTTCCGAGTCAGGTACCTTAACATGTACAGAATAGACGACCGCCTGAATTACATGTTCGACCGGCGCGGCAATAATAAACCTTCTCGTTGACCAACATAACGATTCCTTATAACATAATGTACCTTTATATGTCTAAGTGTGTCGGTTTTTGTAATAATTTTAATCTGTTTATTTGTTTCGTGTTTGTAATCTTAATATGTGTCAAATGTTTTAAATGTGCCAAATGTGTAAAGAAGACGATGCCAGAACAGGCGGAAAATAAGGATCTGAAGATGACGGCATACCGTTGAAACCGGTAATCCTACAAAGGAAAAATTTGGATTGTTGACGGATGATATATAAGGTAATTTTAACCTATTATTAATATAAATCAAATATACAATCCAGGAAGCTATAAACAATATGTTTAAAATAAAAAGAAAATATCTTGTGCTTCGTTTAAATAAGAAAAGGAATCTAAAGTCAATTTGTGCAATGAAATCGTTGAAATATAATTTTTTAAATATAGATTAGAAGCCATTGACAGAACTCAAGAATGCTTTGTTCAATGCCTTGAAATTACAACAGGAAACATTCTAAATGTCAATTCGCTTATGTCGGCAATCGATAGGATATATACCGGGTGTTTCAAATTGAATATCGGGATTTAAAGGCTTTATAGTTTTTATTACATTTAACTAACAATTATAAATAATACATCATGTAAAAGAACAACTCAAACAGTTTTTCTTACAAGTGTTCAATGTGAGCAATATTCATCACACGGCACACATCGACTCGATAGCCGAGTTCGTCCTGAACATTGTTCAGTGTGCTGGAGTAATTGTTGCGACAACTGATGTTTCTTAAAGTCAGGTAGGTCCGCTGGTAGCAGCAGCACATACACATGATCATTTAAGAAACCCTCCAAAGGTAAAAATCGCATGGCATCAGATCGGATGAACTTGATAGTTATGCGCGAAGTTCTTTTAATCCAGTGATCGAATAAAAGGTCGTTAAACCAATCAAGTACTGAGTTATACCAGTGAGGCAGCGCACCATCTTGCTTTCAAATAAAATTCTACGGTTCATCTAGGACTTCCAATTCATGAAAGACACATAGTTGTAGCGCATCTAGATAAGAAAAATAATTCTACCACGCAGCTGGACCGCTGACGTGAGTTGAGCAAATTTCCAAAATTAAATTTATAGGCCTATGTTTTAGGGCTTCAACAAACAATTTGGGAAATAAGTCTACTCACGACGGTGCTGAATAGCTGCAAAATGCTTCGCACGCCAATCCGCATATTGGGAGTGTCTTCAATATTCAAAACATTGCGTGCTTCGCACGCCATTCCGAAAATTGGGAGTTTCTTTAACACAGAAAGCATTGCGTGCTTCGCACGCCAACCCCCGTATTGGGAGTATCTTCAATACACAATGCATTGCGCGCTTCGCACGCCGACCCCACGGTAAAATCCACCACATGGCTTTGAACCGGGTACTTTTATGGTATTTTACGTTTTGATCGATTTTGGGGGAACCAATCGAGCTATAAGGTCGCGTAAAAAAATAAAATGTGCAGAATAACATCCTACATTTATATTTTTAGAAAACACTCTAAAAAATCTTCATTCTCGTAGTAAAAATGACAAAAAATAGTTACTTCCGGTCAAAAAATGTACTTCTGGTTGTTGGATTTTTTTGGGTAACGAACTAGTCCGAGCGACGTAGACAACCAACATGTGTACCAAATTTGAACGAAATCGGACTTAAAATGCGGCCGCTAGAGTGCGAACACATATATACATTACAACGGACAAAACTCGTTGTAGGTCTTGAGTTTAAATTTGCAGTTAATTTTGTAAATTTGAATAATATGGACTTGCCGTGAGTTAAAGCCAAATGTAGGTCACGAGATCAGCATGTATACGCGGGCGGTCTGTTATCGGGTAGAATTAAACTTTTGGACCCTGCCTGTCTGAAAAGGATTGGGAACTTATAAAAATTACTTAAAAGATTCCTACGGGAAGCCAAAATCCAAGATTTGAATAAAAAATAAAAATCTTCGGGAAATGCATTACGCTAACGGCGGGTGTATTTACTGCAAGATTAGATATAAAAAAATCATAAAGTTACGTAAGATACGAGCTTTCAAAGAATGAGAAAGTTTTCAAAATTCCTCTAATTTAAAAAAGAAAAGGTTTTTTAGGCTTTTCTTAAAAAGGCCTAAAATAAAGGTGAAATAAGTTTTAGCGAAATTTTGTCATATAAAAAAGTTAATGGTAATTCATAAAGTTTAAAGGATAAAAAAGTAGGTTAAAAATAAAGTTTTTTAAATTCTAACTAAAACAAGTTTTAGTGTTGATAAATGTAATTCATAATGTAAAAGAAAAACTAGAAAATTTATAAAAGGAAAAAGGTGATAGAATTTGCACCTTTACAGCTAATGGAAAATTTAAACTCAAACTTTTAACAATTCAGAATAGCAAATAGTATGTAAATGAAGTAGTTATGTAAAAATAATCCAGTATTTGAAATATGTTTCGGGAGTAAAGTAAAACCCTAGTTTGTGAAAAATCGTTGAAGTCCCTAACCTCACAGCAAGACAACCAGAAGCAGAAATGAGATGAAAATCCGGCTAGTGAAGGAAAACCAACGGACAAGAAAAGTGGAAAAAGAAAAAACGAAAGAAGTGTAAAATTAAGACTTTTCCGGGAAAAATCGCCGCGGAAAAACGCGCGCGGGTCGTGTACGCGAACCAGGAGTCGTACGAACGTCACTCGAGTTCGTGTGGAAAGGTAACAACGAGCTGAGGAAAATGAGGTCAGTTTCAGGAAAATCGGATAAACCCTGGAAGAGTTACATGGAAAAAGGATTTCCATAGCACAAAACTGAGGGAAGCCAGATAAGAACGCAAGACAGTAGAGGGGAGGTCCAAAGACGAGACTGATGGAAGGAGAACAGGGTGACCAGTTTACGAAAAGGGGCGTACTCAAAGAAACAATAGAAACTTAATTAAAACAAAGGCTAAATCATGTTACAAAATTATGAAAAAATTATAATAAAATTCAGGGTGAAAAGTTACGAAGACTAGAAGTTTGAAATTGGCGAAAAAATGGATTTTAAAGCATTATGGAAATATAGTGGTAGAAAGCTTAGGTTGGCAATGAAATAGTGCCGAAAAACCTTATATAAACGATTGCTCGGGGAAACTCGGGAGCCTTATTAATTTTTCGATGTAACATCACGCATAGGGGATTATTACTTTTTCGATGTAACATAACGCATCGCGCATAAGCCTTATTAATTTTTCGATGTAACATCACGCATAGGGGATTATTATTTTTTCGACGTAACGTAACGCATCGCGAGGAGGCTTATATATTTTCTGCGATGTAAGATCACGCATCGCGCATAGATACTTGTTTTTTATAAAATACTTTAGCGTGCTAGAAGCTGAGTATTTTCTTCGTTAAACTTTAAATTTTTACAACAAGTAAGAAGATACGGCATTGCGGTTATCATCTGGGATGCAGCAATAGACACCGCATTAACTCTACAAGAACTTCAGTGGCAACTTAGTCTATACAAGTTGGCCTAACTTGGGATTTTCTGGAAGGAAAACATAGCCTACAGGACAGCTGATACATGGAGTGATTCGTATAGCTTCCAGACAGGACTCCAGGACACCACCAGGCGGCCACTAGGACATGCAACTGTAGCTACGAGGGAATAGACGAACCGGGATAGCAGACACGGCATCACCACATCCATCTTTAAGAAGACATCCATCATACATCCAGACAACCCTACAGGACTCCACCTTCACCCACAAGACAACTCTATCAGCACGCAGAACATCTGTAGCTTGTCATCACTAGACAGCGTTCGCGGATTTCACCACAACGTCGCGACGCCTGGACAAGTGTGAAAAGGTCGGTAGAAGCGTAAAATACGTTAGTCCCCATTAAATTGCCTGAAGTAAATTCAAATAAATTTATTTTAAATACTGGGTTACTTAGGATGTTAGATTAAGAAATATTAGTAATTAATTAAAGAAGTAAATTCATTAAATCGTAAATTCAAATTTTCATTAAAGTATAAATTAAATGCAATTGAGTAATAAAATATTAAAGTAAATTATAATAAATTAAGAGATTAGTTCTGCCTTATAGTTTAAAAAGTTATTACTTTATTTCAGAAGAAAATTATTATTTGGTTTTATTTGAAAAATATTAAATACAAGAATTTTGTTTTATGTTTAAAATTAGAAAAAAAGAAATTATTAAAATTTTATTTTGTTTTATAAAAGGTTATTATTTACAAAAACACCTAGTATTCAAATATCCCAATAGTTTATGAATTTTAGATTAAGAATTGATAAAGTTGAATTTCATAAAATAATTGCAAGCACAAATAAGCAATTTACAAGGTTAGTTCCAGTGTACTCACTCTTCAGAGGTTTACAAAAAGTAAAATTATTAACTTGTGTTCTTACTGAGCTAAAATTAAAAATAAATTACTGGAAGTATAAAGTAAAGTTTTTGTCAGAATAGTCAGTGAACTGAATATTCGACACGTAGTTATTTCACCTAGGCCAAACAAAGTGAGATTGCCTATAAGACTTCCAGTAGGTGGAAATAACTTATTCTTCAACGAAGAATTTTCTAAAAAGGGGATTCGTTGTAGAATTGGCGTCCCGAAACGTGGGACCCGAAATATTCTAAACCGAACAATTCCTCTAAAAAAGAATATTCGTTGTAGAATATATATATATATATATATGAATTTTAATGACACCCAAAAACGTGTTCTAGGGACCATGATCGGTGCTCATTTGCTACTCCCGACCTTGGGTCTTACCATAAAGGCCACTGCAATAGCTCATTTTTCCTATGGAAATTCGCTAAAAACAGTAACAGTTGTTTCAGCAAAAACGAAAGGCCCATAAACTTTCTGCCGGGATATGGCACAAAAAATATTCAATTTAGGGTAGTCTAGTTGCAACTGTACCATCTCGTGGGGGTTTGCTGACCACCAGATGCGCACATTGTGAGTATTCACATATCACTTAGTTGAAATGTCGATTTATTACTGAAGACGACACGATCCAGAAAACCTTCATCGTCATGCAGCATCATATCGTTTGCAAAGTTGGACTTTAGAGCTAGCAGCTGCCAACAATAAGGACGTAGTTGTAACCGTCTCTTTAAAACTCTCCACACAGACTCACTGGATTGCTAATTCACGACTAGCCTTCCGAACTGATTTCTTGGGGATGCTCGTGAAAGACTCTCTCACTCGTTAAGCACGTTCTTTAGTCACTCTTGGCCGTCCCATACTTTTCCCTTTGCAAAGACAGTCGGTGTTTTCAAACTGATGATTCCATCTATGAATGTTATTATCACTTTTAGGATTACATTTGAACTTAATACAGAACGCACGGTGCACTGTAACTACAGATTCAGCCCTTGCAAACTGTACAACACTAAAAGCTTTCTCTTCACTAGTCGTCATCTTTGCTACTAGCACTTTCTAACAGAAGACAGGGGAAACAATGCATGCACACAGGTGTACCAAGGAAACTGTTAAAGTTGCTCTTTCATTTGAAGTATTATTTATAATTGTAAGTAAAGTGTAATAAATACTGAACAGCCTTAAAACCCCAATATTTATTTTTAAACACCCAGTATTCTAAGTTAATAAATTACCTGTTAAGTTATACAATGATCCTATTTTTATTGGAAAAAACACAAGAAGAGCACATGACAAACCTATGATAGGTAATTTATTAACTACAACATATTCAATTATCCGGGGAACTTTTTTCAATGGCTACATTCTACTGAATCTTACATGGTGGTATTCTGAATTTGTCACTCCAATGTGCAACTACAAAAAACTAAAAATAGATCTTTTCATGTCAGACATTGTCTTCAATCCATGTTGAAAGAATGTATAAGATGGTTTCAGAACATCCCTATTTCCTTGGTCATTCAACGACTAAGAATTTAAAAAAATTCCTGGTGAAAAATCTGATGACAGTTCTTTAGAGATGGCTGATTATCAATCAGCCATCATGATAATTATTATGAAGTTCAGCACATTATATACAGTGAATTACAAGAAATTTAATGGTTTTCAAGAGATCAACCTAATTTTTTGTTATTTCCGGTCTCAAACTTAGAAAAATATGACAGAAAAATTTTAAGAAAATGTTTTCTGCGACTGAACTGATGATGGATTGATTGGTTTTCAAATCTGTAATTTCCCCAAAAGCAATATTTTACCTCTACACTATTTAGATTTTGTCATTCAAAGAAATCTGACTGGCAGTCACTCAAAGTCCGGCAGACCCATTAGTTTGGCATCCATCATCTTAAAAATTGGCACTCATTAAAAATGGCAGTTTTTGTAATTATTGAGCGATTTAGGTCCGGTCTACACTGTATGTTGGCTTTGCATCCGTCAAAAACAGTGTGTAAAAATCTACCGCTCGATAAACTTGTCCAAAACAAACATTTCAACCAACATTTCTCCTGAAAATCGAACCGATTCAAAACAATGTGCTCTCGTCTTCCTTTAAAAACGTTCCCGGTTAAAGGGACCGTTTAACACTTTTGTTGCCGACAGTATTTTGCTGAACGTATTCCACTTAGTGAAGATAATTTGAACAAATTGAAGTCTTTGGAAAAAGATACATTGAATTTCTTGTAAATAGTTGTTCGATTTAAAACTCCTTTGCACGGTTTGGAAGTGAAAGAGGTTCGAAGAATTTGTGACAGGCTGGAGTAAAAATAACCCCTACCACGTACTGACTAACGGAAGCCAACAACAAAGGGGAATGGAGCCGTACCTACCTGAGGCTCATTCTTAGACAGCTCATCAAGAGTTAAATAAGGAATGGGTTCCTCTTTTTTTATGGGAAACTTTTGTGTTATCGTTCATATTATTATGATTTTACCTAAATGAAATATGCATCCACTTTTTATGATTCTTTTACTGTTGAGTTCAGCACTGCTGTAAAGGATCACAGGCTGTAAACTGTTAAAAAAATAACCAAAAGATGAAGTAGAAGAAACGATTGCAGTAAAAAATTTACAAAATATTCAAACACTTCTCACATGTTTCTTTCAATAACCCAATGATTTGTACTAGGTACACTAAACTAGTAGTTCTGTGAACACAAAAAATTTAAACTCTTCTCTTTATTACAGAATTTTATGAAAAAGGTTTTTGCCTAATAGAAATGATTCTCGAAACATATGGTATAATATAAATTTAATGTTAGGAAGATATCAAACGAGGGTAGATAAAGGCATAGTTTCATCCCTTCAAGAAGCTAATAATGTACATCTGTCAAATCAATTCACTAAATATTTTGCATCCTTTTATTCCAACAACAAACCAAATTTTTTGAATATAAATAAATCTTTTTATAAACCTCTTTCACCTCAGTTCACATTGTCCTTTTGTAATATCGATGTCATCAGTAGGCTACCGTATGATTAATGCAAATCTCAATGTAAAAAACCGGCAAGATTCGATAAGATTCGAGCAAGAGATATGAAAGAAAATTCACAAACAATCAGAGAACCAGTGTATCCAAATCACTGGTTATAATGAATAAAATTTATTATGGCCGTCTATGTGACTTTTATTATAAAGTACTTTACTTACGGTACTTACTCCATGACGCGTTTCGGAACTGGTTCCATCGTCAGATATCCCCCTGCTGAGGTCGTCATAACATTAAAATAAATTATTAAAAGAAACATAGCACATACTTATACACGCGCACATCAACACAAAACACAAGAACACAAAAAATGTACCGCGTGTGCACACCATCGACTATGTTTGACTACTAATTTCACTGTTTCCCCTTCCTGCCTTACTGCGCTTGCTGTTTGTCTTCCTTATCTAATTTTATCGCGAAGTCATACATTAAATTAGATTTAAAATTTAGTTGGTCGTTTAAAACATGCTCTGGATTCATTGATTGTGCCTTATATATCTCGTATTCTTCTAGTGCGTCCATTAGCTTGCTTTTGTTACATATATGTAATGGACGGAAATTATTTTCGAAGCTAGTGTAAGAATGGTCTTCATCCATAATGTGGCGTGCGAAGTTAGATTTGACAAAGGCTCCACTGTTACTTGGGAGATGTTCTTTATAGCGTTTTTTAAATTGCCTCCCCGTTTGCCCTACATAAAAGCATTCGCACTCATCACAATCAATTCTGTATACACCCGACTTTTGATCTAACGGTGTTGCTTTCTTAGGTTTCAATAAGTTTTTTATGTTATTTGAGGTGCGGAATGACATGGTAACATCTATCTTTCTCAGTGTGTTGGTCAATATGTTTGGTAGGGCTACTCCATATTCTGCAGATCTGAATGTCTTTTTATTATTTTGTTGGTTTGTTCTTATATATTGTGTATTTTTTAAGAATCGCATCAATCATGGAGGTCCTATATCCGTTCTCTACGGCTATATATTTCATAATGTTAAGTTCTTTATAGAACTCCTCCTTGCTTAGTGGTGTTGTTATCAATCTATGGACAAAACTATTATATACAGCCATCTTGTGTGTAGTTGGATGATGGGATTCCGCATGAATAGTAGATACGGTGGTTGTGGGCTTTCTAAAAATCTTGTATTGAAAAGCGTCCGCTCTGACAAACTGTGAGATCTAGAAAATTTAGCGATCACCTCGTCTCCACTTCAAGGGTTAATTTTTTTTCATTTCAGATTTAGTTTTCCCTTAACTATCCTTGCAAACTGTGTAAAGAAAGGGCTCAAGTTTTCAAAATTATTGCACACATCGTTTTAAATTCCTTCAATGAATATTCATGTACAATCAAAACCACACATTTGGCCTTGACTGAGAAATAATCAGTTCTTGATGGACGAAAAACGGTCGAAATGAAATTGGTAATATAATAGGACTACTCCTATATCAAAGCATTTAAGTAACATTCTTTTTAAGCCATTTCTTCATTCTTGTTTGACGCCCTACTCCTCTTGGCAGTTTTCGCCCGGCATTGTAAGCACTTTTATTTAAAAAAAAAAGAAACACTTTTATTATTGTCCACTTGTTAGCGCCTTCCCAAGGGTGTGAATAGTAATATACACTTCTCAGCTAATATGATCCTGTCAGGTGTCTTTGAAAACAACATCGCTGATGATGTAGAGACAGAAATGACCATAACGAGTATATTTATTATATAGGCCTATTCGCAAGGAAGTAGTTTTACCATGATGTCCAGTACGAGGTTGCCGATTCTTGGTAAATAAATGACGCGATTGCTTTACCCAAGGGGTGTTTCATTAGCTGCCCACTCACCCATTCTAAAAATTAGCTTGCTTGAAGTAGCCTACAGTATTTCTAGTATTTATAATTGGATAATATAGTTTTAAAACTGAGTGTGCAGGTTAATATGTTTAAAACATATAACTTAAATGTTTAAAACATAGAATTTATATGTTTGAAACATTAGAATTATATGTTTATATATGTTTACAGTTTCAAATTTTTTTAGGGGAAAATATACCACTGAGCATTATACTGTCACATTTTGTATTTTGTTTATAGTTTATAATTTTACTAAAACCGTAAAAGATGTCCGATTGAAATGAGACAGAAACAGAAATGTTTGTTACATCGTTGTTCTTAATATGACCTCGTGAACAAGTATATCACGTTATAATTAGTTTTATTTTAATGTAACTAGGGCGTTCACGGAAGCATAGCTAATAGGATTGTAAAAAAGTCGGTTACAGACGGTTGGCAATAAACCATCCAGTTCAGTTTGGGCTGCCTCAAGTTAGGGTGGCACAACCTATAGGGACTACTAGGAACAACAAACACTTCTCAATAGATAAGCTAATCTGCACCACATGCCAAGTTGATATCGTGTAATAATTCCTTCACACAACAATAGCCTATCATCAAATATTTAAAGTAAACCATTTTTTGAGTTTTGATTATTGGAATGACTTGATACCTTAATCGGTTCCTAAATTTTACTTTCTAAGACCAACAAGCAATTGATCTAAAAGAGTTCTGTACTACTGGATTGCTCTACTCCAACCTGAGATATATTTTGTCATAGATCTAGAAATGACCACATGGGGTGCAAGCATAGAAGGGGATACTGTACATACCGTAGCTATTCAGTTTATGTTTGGGTTTAAGGATGCAAAACACTCAAAAGTGGTAATTATTAAATTTGAATTTGTTCATCTTTCATTCTATTCTGGTTGTATCCTGCTTTTCCTAGCTAAAATATGCAAAACTTCCAGGTTGTTTCAGGAATAATTAAATTGTGAGGATGAAACATATTCTGACTGAGTTATAGACTATAGACAAAAATCTATAAAAGCAATTTCATGTTAGAACCAAATGAATGAATCCGAATAGCCCAATCTAAGTGACTACAAAAAACTTTTCAGAAATGGTGTGTTAAATGAGCAAATTAAACCAATCTCAAATAATTCAAGAATATCATTAGAAATCATATTTTTCTTCCTATAAAATTCAGATTAAACTAGTCTACTCATCAATCTCATGGAAGGATACGGAGTTCATAACTAACAATGTAGATCTTTGAAGCTAGTTAGTTAACCTAGTATAAGTACAACTTAGTTATGTACTGTCCTGAAGAAAAATAAAATACAATAGGTACAGTCTGTACTAACTTACTAGCTTCAATATTTCAATATACGTATATATTATGAACACGCAGAATCCTAAAACTTTAGAGCTACATCTGGTACCTTTGAATGAAAACAGAAATATTGGTGTTGCTTATTACCATATTTTTTTTGTAAATTTTTTTGAAATACCGTACTAAGTTTGTAGTGTGTTAATCAAACTTAAGCATAGTCCTCCCTGGTGACACCATAGCAGAGGACAAACATTTTTTATAGAAAGTGAGATATGGTACCAACCTGACCAACCAGCAGATTGTCAGTCTCACTGTTTAGAAGCAGACTGGAGCGAATGTATAGTGTATACAAAACACTATAGCTTCACAAACTATAATAATCGGTATTAGGAGGTACTAGCCTATGATAAGGCTTAGTTATTTTTGTTTAGAATCTGTATTATATATAATAAATACAATATATATTTATAATATATATAATTTATATTTATAATTTATATTTGGTATTTATAAATACCAATCTTTATAATTTATATCAAATACTGTACAAAGTATACAGTAGCCAGTTTATAGCTTTTGTATTTCTTCCAATGTATGACAACTTTCGGTACACCACTACTTGCGTCCCAGCAGCTGATGATGACCTTTTTAAGAAGTGCTATCGACAGAAAGTGAGTAGTGCTACCAACCTTTGCATATGTCTCAATTTGATCAAAGTAAATGTAGCCTATAGGCCTACTATACTTAGCCTCACAAACTAATACCTAGTGGTGACTCTATGTTCAAGTATTATAAACTTCACATAGCCTACGTAGTAGGCCTAATATAAAAGATGCTTATATAAATTAAGTAATTAAAAAAAGAGTAAATGTGGTATTAAAACATATATTTTAATGAAAATGAATATGAGATATTGTTTCAACACATTTGTGACCAGTTATCATAATGAAAATCAATGTCTATTAGCCTATATGACATGGAAAGGAGAGTTTAGGTTAGGGTATGTATTAATGTAAATCTATTTATATAGCCACTGTCTGATTATATTTGTGATAAGTTAGTACAGCAAGTTAGTTTAGGGTAGTCATTTAAAAAAGTCTTCTAAAATTTATAGTTTTAGTAATACTTATATATAATGTATCCGAACGAAGTAGGCAAGTCTATTATGGTAGGCTTAAGACAGTTTTACGTCTTTATGATCAAGATAGTTTTATGAATTATTGCCAGTAGCAGTAGGTAACTTTGTATTTAGGCTTACGATTTATTATAATTCTTCTTTTAAATAGCATATACGGTACATTTAATAAGCTGTCTCATTTAGTTTTTATATTTGTATAACATCTGACAGGCTTTGTGATACAACTGAAGTAGACATTTTTTGCACAAGTTTGTGAACAGGCAACCCAGCCACAATTCAACAAAAAGTTAGACCTACATACTTAAAATACATCCAATATAATTTCAACAAAGAAAATAGCTACGAGACTATATATAGCACCCCACAATAATTTAACATTATAAGATAGCCAGCTACCACAATACGGTGAGGAGGATACCGAAGTTTACCATATTATCGATACTTAAGGAACTTTTGCCAGATTACAAGAAATCTTGGAAATAGGCCTACACTTTAACTGAGAGCAAAAATGATAGGCCTAATGACCAGATTTAAGTAGGACTAGGCCTATATGCCACCCAACTTACAATGCCAAACCAAAAATGACAAAACATAAACATAATTAACTTATGTAGGCCTACAGTTAGTTACCAGTCACACTATGAATCTAATCCGTAAACATAATTAGGTTGGTACTTGTTATTCGTTGCACATCGATTTCGATAGGGTGAATAGGCTAGAGTAGCCTACTGCAATTTCGTAAACATCCTGTGGCGCAAGTTTACTATTCGACCCTAGGCTAACCTATGGCAACAGAAATGCAAGAATAATAAAATAAAAAAAAACCTAAAAGGTTCTAAACTATAGTATTTACCCTAGTCACAATACGAAAGTATTCAACATTTAAAAGTACCGGTAAAAAGTAAAACAACGTTGTTGTCTGCAAAAATATTAGGCTAGGGTCGAATAGTAAACTTACGCCCATAGTGTCACTAAATACTATAGGTTTGAACCTTTTAGGTTTTTTTTTATTATTCTTGCATTTGTGTTGCTATAGGTTAGCCTAGGGTCGAATAGTAAACTTGTGCCAAATACTTTACTGTAGTAGCAATTTTAAGAGATTCATAATGCAACATAAACAATGACTAACCTAAGTTAATCGGAATAGCCTACATAACCTCAAACGTACTATAACGCAAACAAAAAGATCCTTAACTTACATTTTACAAATTAACTAACACATCAAATTGATATTAAACAAATGTGCAGTAAATCTTAGAATATGACTTACAAATAAACACTGCATTTTATAAAATAACAATTAAATTAGGCTGTGTATTAACACCGGTTAGAAATCCTAACCTACATTTTCCTTATTCCTACACACTGCTGCAATACCGCGTGAAGCTGTTTATTACAAGGCAATAAGAAAAACGTAATCATAAATTAAACATTTTGTAATACAATGCTTACCTTAAAATAACTATGTAATAATTCACAGACAATAAAATAATAGGCATTCGTAAAATGAAACGTGGTAAAAAAGAACACAATTCACGATCAACAATCAGCTGTTTATTTATAAATTCCAAACAAGATACACGGCGGAAGTACCTCCACAGCTGTACAAGCTAAGCGGCAGTTTCAAATCTGGCTTTACTCGTTAAAACAACCAAGTTATCAGCCATTATAAAAATAATTGGTACTACTGTATTTATGTTTTACTTCTTAGAAGTGAAATATTTCAGATTAACCTTCATGATTTACACTTTATCATTAAATTTACTGTTATGTAGAGAATTTTATATTTAAAGTGATACATATTACTACTGTAAAGAATATAACCTCAGACAATACTCTTTATTATTATGTGCTACAAAACAATTATATAATATAAGATATTTTATTTTCAGTACTAATTGACGTTTCCACGAATATTTATTTTGCGTTTTCAAGCTAAATATCCCCTAAAAAAATCTAAAATAAAACTGAATGTTTAATAATTATTTGGCAATAAGTTATGAAATATGAAGAAATTTCTAACAATATTGAGTTAATTACTTATAAAGTCATCAATTCAAGTAATATTATTGACCTAAATGAAAATATAAATAAACAATAAGGATTTCAAGCAAGCCCGTTTTGAGGCTGCAAGTAGATGATAATTTATTCAACAAAAAGAAGAAAAAAAGAGTAAGAAGAAAGGGTTCTGGGAGCAGTTAAATTTACAATAAAATAAAAAATTAATAATATATTATGGGAAAAAACATAAAAATAGAGGAAGAATTTTTTAAATACAAATTAACAAATCAGAAATTAAACAAACATATCAATACTAACTAAAGGTTTAACAGCACTTATGTAAAAGTTATATACGATACAAAATTTATCAATAATCATACATAAAAAACACTCAACATTTTACTCTATCCAAATTTAAATCACACAGTGCACATCCATACTCTCTTACACACACAGGCTCAAAACTACTGTACTTCCATCTCTCTCACACAACCACTCACACATACAACATAGATCATCACACGGCCACATCCAACAACAAGCCCTCCACATCATCCCTGCTCAATAGCCAGTTCTTCAGGAGAAACAAATATTTCCTTAGTTTACCAGATTTTTTAATTTCTTCATGAAGTTTATTATAGTTTATTATTATTATTCTAACTGTAGATTGCTAGAGGCGATTCCTTCACAAGTTATATGTAGGCCTATTTGTTGTGATATTAATTGTCGTCTTAATAATTTCACTTCAGAAAAACAATCAATAAATAATGTAATTTCACAATTACATAATTTTAGTTTTATAGGTTGTAGGAAGTTAGTTTAATTTACATTTATTGTAGAGGGGTAGCAACCCCATTTCAAGCCCTTAGACTGTAGTAATTTTAACGTCTAAACACTCCTAGCAATGATATGGATTACCTGTGAAATTTTTAGTGAAATTGGTTGAATAGTTTTTTAGTCTATAGAGGACAAATAAATAAAGAAGCAAAGAAACAAATATTCATCATTGTATAGAGGGTGTAAAAAAACCTTTCAGGACTTTGGGTTTTGATTCCTCATACAAAAAGAAAGAAAAAAGTTAAAATAAAGGTATGTCCTAAAACGTTTAGTTTACATTATTGTAAAAAAAAGCGTTGGGCGCTCGATGTACGAGAAATATGGACAAGGCGCCCCACGCTTTTTTTTACAATAATGCTAGTATTTATCGTTTATTATTGTTTTAAGTTTATTTGAAAAATTATTTTTAACTTTTTAGTTTGATATGCTCTAAAAGCTTGTTTTTTTAGTTTTTTTGAACTATATTTATTTTTCACTTTTTAGTTCGATGTATTATAAAAGCGTGTTTTTTAGTTTTTTTAAACTATATTTATTTTTTTATTTTTAGTTCTATTAATTATTGAAAAAAAAAAAATTTGTAAGTTCTAGTGAACATGAACATGGTGCAGATTTTTTAATATAAATATTTTTTCATTTACGGGATTTACTAATAGAGGGTGCACGGATATAAAATTCTTTTTGAACAATAATCACTGAAAAAAAAATTTCGGCCGTGGACGGGATTAGAACCCACGATCGGTGAGTCTGGGGATTGACGTCAGCGACGACCCGCGCCTTAGACCTCTCGGCCAACGAACGAACTTGCGTAAGAGAGATATACTAACAGTAATAAGCCACTGGCTTTTAGTCCAAAGGAGAGTTACTTACAAACAAACATACAAACATACAAACATACAAGTGAAGCTAATAAAAGCGTGTTAAAAACCTCTGAATATATCAACTTCAAACTTGGTACATGTATTACATCTAATAAGACCCATCTTGTTATGAAATATCTAGTTTATAACTTGTACCATTTCAAAATGGAAGCCGTTTTAAATTTCTAAATCTCAATATCTCAAAATCTATAAATTTTACAAACATTTTCCAACAGACAAAAAAAGTTTTTAATTATATCTCCTAAATAACGGTGTATAAAGTATTAAGATTCCATAACTATTATTAGAGTTTTAGCAATTTTATGGAAATGACTACAAGCAAATTTTATGGTGATAGTGGCAAAATTCCATGTTTCTAGTGAGAAAACCTGTTACTGTTAGGTTATTTTATAAATAACTCCATTCGCTTTATACTTTGGCTGATGAAGCATTATAACTAGAACAACACAAGGAAAAATCAACCTCAACAGCCAGATTTGAAACAGACATCCAGGGATTTTAAACTAGGAGATTAACTACTAAATATTATTATTATTAGCTAGAGAGAAAACTATTCAATAGATTTAGAACAAATTTGCACCAAACAGGTCAATAAGGCCTGTATAGATGCACGAAAAAGGGTTTTGAAAAACAACCCAATTTATGGCCAAAAAACCCCCAAAAATCAGTTATTATTATTATAATTAGCTAAACGAGAATTTTTCGAAAGATGCTGTTTTTTGCATATGGTAGGGTACATTAAGGGCTACAAATAAGCCAAATTTTATCAAAATCGTTAAAGCCGTTTTTTTATAAAAAAATAACCGATTTTTGGGGAGGTTTTGCCAAAAAGGGTTTTTTTCCAAAAATTTTCAAAACCGTTTTTCGTGCATCTATACAGGCCTACTTGACATGTCTGGTGCAAATTTGTTTGAAATCTATCGAATAATTTTCGCTCTAACTTTGTTTACAGACATAAATACAGACAGACATACAGACAGACATTTTGTAAAAATTCTTTTTTAGACGCAGGGGGTCCCAAAACAGATATTTCCACAAAAATATCAACATCGATTTTTTTGAGATCACTATACTTTCTCTATACTATAGTATAGTGAGAATGTAAAAGGGATATATCGTAGATGGATAGAGTCATACATACTTCATTTCCTATTCGGTCACTTCTTAGAGTTTTCCCAAGCAATATGACCTAAATGTAACTTAGCCCAGTCGGTATAGGTTACAACTACCAGTAATTTGCAATACGGCTGAATTTTTTTTATAAGTACATTAAAGTATGTAGATTAACATACAAAAAGTTTACCAGTCTATCGATTTCCCAAAGTCGAAAAAAATCGATTATCATTTTTTTTCGATTATCCTTAATATTTCGAGCTGGGATGAAGATAGAGGAAACTAAAAATACCACCGTGTAGGGGAGGTATTTTTCAACAAAAAATGTGATATGTATTTATTTTGTCCGAGCAATGTTTTGTCTGGAAAAAAATCGATAATGCAGGTATGTATTTTGCAGCAGGGGAAATCACTAAAAGGGGACATCTTATTCATATATGAAGCGTTGGCTCATTCTAAATTGGCCGAATTTTAATATATCGAATTGAAACTTGACATAGGAGTAAAATATATATTTTAAACATTTATGCTGAGTTTCAGCTTGTTATCTTGAAAATTACCCGATCTAGGAGTCGATTTCGATTATCGATTTTACTAGTACCAGACTCACGAACTAATTTCAATCTATTCCAGTTTCGTCAATTTTTGGAATATCAACATCAAATTTGTTTTACAAGTTGAGTACACCAATATAAATATTCTTAGTAAGTATGAATGATTTTTTTCATGTTATTTTTAAAAACGAGGCGCTTGAAAATGGTCTTCTGTTTTACCTTTCTCGTTTTAACCATAACACTTTTGGATTCAACGACTCCATTTTCGACATTTTTGAACATTTCGGTTTAAAAATTGGTTCAGAAGTTAAAAACACAATTGTTTTTTGCTATACTTATTTTAAAAACTATATTTAAAAAATTGACTAATCTGCAGCCGATTAACTCGAGCGTTTTGATAAAAAGATCTAAAAAGGTCCAAAATTATACTTTTTTAAGTTACTTGTGCTTTGAAAAGTAAATAATAAAAAAGGTTTATACTCCTTGATCTTGTTTGAATCTATATATTTAACTTGTAAAAAAACTTTCAGGTTGATATTTTGAAAATTTTCTAAACTTGAGCTGTTTAAAATGAATTAGTAGGTCCGGTACTTCTAAAATCGAGAAACCCATTAATAAGTCAAGTGGCTCTAGATCGGGTAATTTTCAAGATAACAAGCTGAGACTCAGCATAAATGTTTAAAATAAATATTTTAAGACCTATGTCAAGTTTCAATTCGATATATTAAAATTCGGCCAATTTAGAATGAGCCAACGCTTCATATATGAATAAGATGTCCCCTTTTAGTGATTTCCCCTGCTGCAAAATACATACGTGCATTATCGAATTTTTTCCAGACAAACCATTGCTCGGACGAAATAAATACATATGTCCTTTTTTGTTAAAAAATACTTCCCCTACACGGTGGTATTTTTATTTTCCTCTATCTTCATCCCAGCTCAAAATATTAAGGATAATCGAAAAAAAAAAATGATAATCGATTTTTTTTCGACTTTGGGAAATCGATAGACTGGTAAACTTTTTTTATGTTAATCTACATACTTTAATGTACTTATAAAAAAAATTCAGACGTATTGCAAATTACTGGAACTTTTGGTCTAAATTGACTTCTACCGACTGGCCTAACTTGAAATTTGTAAATTTTACTTTTGTTCATTAAAAACTTGACTGAGGCATCCTGCTGGGGGTGCTCATTTGGTAATACGTACTTTCAACCGCATATTGCGTTTTCACAAGGCTTTTATTTGTAGATATGTCATTGTTTATTCTTCATTTGAGATACATTTTTATCTTTAAAGTTCTTATATTGTTTTTTAAAAATCAGTTAAAATTCTGGAATATTTTTGTCCGTATAACCCTTAGTATCTTATATTAGCCTACTAATGAATATCTTATAGTTTAAACAAGAACAATAAAACCTCCCAACACGAAGTCATTCAAAACCACTCCGATACCACGGCGATGATAACATTTTAATAACAGATTAGAAATATTAATTAGACAAGAAATGCTGTGATATTTTAATTAAAACATGCACTTCCACTGCTCGTACAATTGAATTCAATTGACTGTTCCCCGGATAGTAAGAACTTGGTTTAATTGGTTTCTTCTTCTTCTTACCTAGACCAGGAAAGCTGTATTATCGAGGAGGCATGTCTAATTGCATTTCATTTGGCTGTAACTACGCATGCGTGTTGGATGCAGGACAGGACATATGTTTCATGAATGAAGTAAAAGACGAACAAGTGCTTGATACTTTGTGGTCAGTTAAATACAGCGTTCCCACATAAATACCATTATTTTGTTCAAGAAATGCTGCTCACTGTCCTATCTTGTTTGACTGTTTAGTTGACGACGACCGTTTCGGTTATTTTTTCAGACAATGTCAAACCGATTACAAAGTTATTTGCGTTTATGTAATGCGCGTCAAGAAACTGTAAAACACTACTAATTAACATTGAGTACTCGCACAACACACAAGGTTATACACTCGCCATTATAGTTTATCAAATAATCCGACCAGGCAGCTGAACCGCTGACGTGAGTTGAGCAAATTTCCAAAATTAAGTTTATATGCCTATGTTTTAGGGTTTCAACCAAACAATTTGGGAAATGGGTCATCAGCTGTCTGTGTGTACGCAATATATTAGTAGAATTTGTTTGCGCCTAGCGGCCTCGCGAGTTTGCACCACTTGGCTTCGGACCGGGTACTTTTATGGCATTTTACGTTTTGGTCGATTTTGGGGGAACCAAGCGAGCTAAAAGGTCGTGTAAAAAAACAAAATGTGCAGAATAACATCCTACATTTATAGTTTTAGAAAAAATTCCAAAAAATTTAATTCTTGTAGTAAAAATCTCAAAAAATAGTTAATTCCGGTCAAAAAACGTACTTCCGGTTTTTGGATTTTTTTCTAACAAACTCGTCTGAGCCACATAGACAACCAACACGTGTACCAAATTTGGACCAAATCGGACTTAAAATGCGGCCGCTAGAGTGCGAACACATATATACATATATTACGGGAGACCCCTGCATGCTCCGCACGCCAACCCCCCAGCCCTTATAAAAACATATGTTATGTTTTATTTTTATAATAAAGGTGTAGGATTAATAAATAACCTCAAAACTAAGATGGTAAATAATGTTAAATGTTCAAATCAAATTATTTCTTATATTTTTTGACAGCAGTTATAATAATGGTGAAAAGAACCAGCAAGGCTCAGGTGTACGCTTTAAAACCATAACCTAAAAGCTAGAAATACAAAAATAATTGCTTCAAACTTTTAAATCACTGTTAATGGAAATATTGGAGCAAACAGCTATATTATGTTATTTTATTCAATTGGTTGCTATGGTAATAAATATAAATACATGTGTTGGTTTATCATTCTAGGCCTAGCCTAAGCATTTTTTCCGACTAAATTTACAAATATTGAAATAAATAAAGGTTTTTATCGAAATGAATTATAGCCTATGTCGTTGTTCACAAAAACCTATCTTAAAAGATAGAAATCCAAATATTATATAATAGTTGTTTGAAGTTTGAAATCAACTAATAATGGAAATATTATAGGAAAAAGTTGACAACAGCTGTTATTATTATAGTCCATAAACATATGTAATGGCGCTTGCATTTTTGTTAAATATTGAGCCTATTTTTTGTTGTTTTTGTGTTTATTAGATGCTACAGTTTTTCAAAAAGTATATAAAAACACTCGTGGATTCGAATGGAATATTGTGTCAAAATTTCAAAGCAATTGGTGAAGAACTTTCTGAGATTATCGATTTTGAACAAACGCACATTTACATTTTTATTTATATAGATATATATGAATTTTAATGACACCCCAAAACGTGTTCTGGGGACCATGATTGGTGCTCATTTGCTACTCCCGACCTTGGGTCTCACCATAAGGGCCACTGCAATAGCTCATTTTTCCTATGGAAATTCGCTAATAAAATGTTAGGAAGACCGTACACGAGCACTCTGGTCCGTCAGACATATAAAATTATTATATAACCACTCCAGTAAGTAAAAATAAACGGTATCAGTTAACTGACACAAACTTTCTCCCAACTTACTGTAATCAAAATAATACTGTTTTTAATCATTTTATTTTTTACTACTTTTTAGAACAAAACAAAAAAATAATATTCTACCTACGTCAATCGTATAAAAAAATTATTGTCCCAGGCGGGATTCGATCGCACGACCTTTGAATTACTGGCCGTGCTCGCTACCGTGGTGCTACCCCGTGCGGCCGCCGCCACGATGCTAGATTGACAACACAAACTTGTTTATTTTTAAACATTTCCCCATGATTATAAAACGCCGAAGTTTTGATAAAAGCGGGTGGTGTCATTTTGTTTGGCATCTTAAGCACTATAAATACTGAAAATTTGATCAAAATCGTTAGAGCCGTTTTTGAGAAATTTGCATTTTTGTTGTTTTTTATGGGTTTTTAGGGGTAAATTACCCTTCAAAATTAAAAATTCCAAAAAATTAAAAAAGCTCCTGGGGATATTAGGGTTTAGTACCTACATACCAAATTTCATGAAAATCGGACCAATAGTGTCCTCTCTGGTCGTGTATACATACAGACAGACTGACAGACATACACCACTCTAAAAACACTTTTTTTGGTTCAGGGAGCACCAAAACAAAAAATTCCACTAAAAATATTTTTGGGTTCACGAAAACCTACACACATAATTGCACTAAACAATTTTTTAGGGTTCTGGGAGCACCAACACAGATAATTCAACTGAAAATTCAAATTCGAACATTTTTACGAAAACAATACTTTCTCCATATACTACGTATAGGGTGGAGAAAGTAAAAAAACAAGTAAAACAGTGTTTCCACTTATAGTAAAACAAAAAATACCTCTTCAGCTGCCAAAAATACCTCGATATCTCTTCACAGCAAAATTTAGTGTGTTGGCCGATGGGGAGAGATATAATTTTCGTTTACAATTTTATACATAACTAACTGCCGAGTTTTCGTTCAATGTTATATCCAAATATACGATTAAAGAAATTTTTATGTTTACAACCACCATAGGCTAACTGTAAAGCATTTACTAAATATTTTTGTTCCATATATTATTAAAGGAACTGGCAGATACTTACTCACAAACATATTTAAATTATTAAAAAGATTCACTGTGAATTCATAATATTGTAGGAGAGGTGATATTAAAGTAGGAGATTAGGCTAACTAATAAATATTATTATTATTATAGCTAGAGAGAAAAATATTCGATCGATTTCGAACAAATTTGCACCTAGGCAAATTACACGTCAATTAGGCCTGTATAGATAAAAGGTTTTGAAATTTTTTGAAAAACAACCCCCTTTTCGGCCGAAAAACCCCCAAAATCAGTTATTATTATTATTATTATTATTAGCTAAACGAGAATTTGTAGAAAGGTGCTGTTTTTTGCATATGGTAGGGTACATTAAGGGCTACAAATAAGCAAATTTTATCAAAGTCATTAGAGCTGTTTTTTTTTTAATAAAAAATAATAACTGATTTTTTTTTAGTTTTTTGGCAAAAAAGAGGGTTGTTTTTCAAAAACTTTCAAAACCTTTTTTCGTGCATCTAATGGCAGGCCTAATTGACATGTTTGGTGAAAATGTATTGGTAATTGATCAAATAGTTTTCTCTCTAGCTTTGTATACATACAGACGTACAGACAGACATACAAACAGACATTTTGTAAAAACCACTTTTTTGTACTCAGGGGGTCCCAAAACGGATATTTCCACAAAAATCTCAACATCGATTTTTTTTGCGATCACTATATTTTCTCTATACTATAGTATAGTGAGAAAGTAAAAAGAGGGGAAAAAGTTATTATTTCTAAAATAATATTATTAAGCTACTCTCTAAATCGAAAACCTGAATCATATTTCGTATTAGTCGGTAGTTTATTACAAATCAGTAATTATTTAAGCGATTATTTTTTCAACAGAATAATACGGGAGTGAAATAGAATAAAATATTTCTAGTTATAAAACCACACAATCAGCCGTAGGCCTGGACCACGAACTCGCAAGTGACAAAATGCAAGTTTCTTATTTTTTCTATGTACTAGATTTCATTTGTCAGCTTCAAGGAAAGTATAATAAATGGTTCCAGAAACTGGCACATAGTTTCTCACAAAAATATTTAAATTATTAAACAGATTCACTGTGACTTCATAATTGTATTAAAGTAGGAGACTGGCTACATTAAAGTAGGAAAGTAACTACTAAATATTATTATTATTATTATTAAGGCTCTTCTTTACATTGAAGAAAACTCCCGAGTGTACAGTATGATTTCAATGCAAAAGGCCTGACTCAAGCCGCAAAATCGTTGAAACATGCATTCGTATTACCGTGTTTCTTATTGTATTTATCTATACTAATATTATAAAGAGGTAAAGTTTGTTTGTTTGTTTGTTTGTTTGTTTGTATGTAAGGGGTAATCTCTGGCTCTACTGAACCGATTGAAAAAATAGTTTTACTAATAAAAAGCTACACTGTCCCTGAGTAACATAGGCTATAATTAATTTCGGTAAAAACCTTATTTTATTTCAATATATTTGTAAATTTAGTTGGAAAAAAGGTTAGGTTTAGAATGATAAATCAACACATGTATTTACATTTAATACCATAGCAACCAATTGAATAAAATAACAGATAACATAGCTGCTTTAATATTTCCATTAACAGCTGATTTCAAAATTTGAAGCAATTACTTTTGTATTTCCACCTTTTAGGTTAGGGTTTTAAAGTGTAAACCTGAGCCTTGCTGGTTCTTTTAACCATTATTAACTGCTGTTATAAAATATAAGAAATATTTTAAAGAAAGAATTGGATAACGATGACGGTAAGAAACACAAATTTATTAATTTGAATTACGTTATCCGTAGCTAAATAACTTCAAAAAAGTAAATGCTTAAAAGTCTCCGATATAAGAAATAATTTGGTTTGAACATTTCACAATATTTACCATCTTAGTTTTGAGGTTATTATTAATACTACACCTTTATTATAAATAAAACATGTTTTTAGAAGGTGCCATTGGGGGTTGGCGTGCGGAGCACGCAGGGGTCTCCCCTAGTAAATTAATAATCTGGGAAACTACTTTAAGTTATAAAGAAGGCTTTATATTTTTTACGTGTTAGTTTAAAATATGAAAAGTATTGCTTAAAACTCCAAAAAATGCGTTAAAAATAATCGATTTTTACTCATTTAAACTGTTGATTAAAAGGAGTTGCCGACGATTTCTTTCAATTATGAGGACTGGTATAAGACAAAAGCACAATGCCTTTAAGAACAATTTAAGATGTTTCACAACTTTTTAGGTTGAAAAACGGCGTCCGAAACACTGTAGTACGAAATGCATATTTTTGCTGTTTTACGCAAGGTAGGCCCTATAGAAGACCCTTATGGATCACTGATGGCGAGTTCATACTCAGTATAGGACTTCATACTCAGTAGGCCTACTTCATAGTCGGTATTCATGTGGCTAAACTGCTTCGGTCTAAAAACCATTGTTTAGCACACAAGCGTCGACCTTTCTTCTTTTTATTTCTCAAGCATAAAACACCAGCATGAACAGCTACGGCTGACTCAAAATCTGTGATTCAACATCACCCAACTTGCTTCGACTGTTTGTTGACAGTACAAAACTTGTCGGGTTCGACGTCATGTCAAGTTCGGCGAGCGTGTTTGATAGTGTGTGTGTGGGGGGGGATTTACTAGCAAATTTTTATATTTTGTTATTGTTACTTAATATTTTATCTACGACCATTGCAATAAACACCAATAACGCTTTTACAAGTAACATCAGAAAGAGGTACATTACAAACCAAAAGCCAACCCGATTAGGTAATGATATCTTTACCTAACAGGAGCCACTTTACATAATAGGCTCTAGACCAATGAGAGCTCGTCATTTGACGGAAGTAGAGTTGTAATAAAAATAACGCTATTCGTACATCAGCTGATTGTACCCATACGTTCCGGATGTTAGTGTGTTATTGTAACTAACCTCAAACGTGAGTTGACGCATTCCGCAAACATGAGTGATAGTGATGAATTTTGTTTAACTCCAGAGGAAATTAATACAAAAGCAAATTCGGCTCTGAACAATTTGTTGCCAGAAAAATCTAAATTTCGTTATGAAAAGGTTTATAACCAGTTTATGGAGTGGAAAACTAGAAATGGTGTTAGTTCGTTTTCCGAGAATGTTTTCATTGCGTATTTTGAGTAATTGGCCTAATTTATCCTAATCGAATCCCAAATTTCGATTAGCTCACTATATCTTTACTTCACCTTTTTTAGTATGGTTATGAGTAAAAGGAATGTTAATTTCACTCCTGTTAAAAGGGTATCAAATTGAAGAATTATTACACACTTCTTATTTTTTTACACCCTGTATATTTTTGGTCGTAGATAAAGTAGTGTACGCAACGATTGTATTCACCACTCGTGAGATATTTAGAACACTCGCTTCGCTCGTGTTCCAACTTACATCTCACTCGTGGCTTAAAGGCCTTCATAATACAATCGTTGCGTAAACTACTATTTTCGTACGATGGGTAGAGCTTCGTACATTTACGTCTATTTTTAAACGTGTTTTTCAAATTTATCGACGCAAATTAATTGTACGTTATACGTTAATTGTTAATTAGATACATTTAATAATCTTGAATGCACTTTGGCTGTCCCGGATAATGACTTTAATTACTTATTAAGGCTAGGCCACTCACAGCTGCTATCGTGAATACGTATCTTTCTAAAAACAACCGTCCAAGTCAATGGACAATACTATGCGGCAATTGTGGCGAAAACACTTCCCACCGAACACCAAAGGCGTGAAAGCAAATACAATTACAGACGAACTTATCATTCATTACAAAAATATGTCCCTGTCTGACGTCAAACATTGTATTAACCAATTACCTAAATTAGTACCATCGCGCAAGCGTGCAAAGAGATCGTATCTTGTCGACCCGCCGGCGGTAATATGTTGATAATATTTTATAAAATGGCGTCGGTTTAGTCTATTAAAATATTCATGCAACCTTTTTTTCCGTATGTAGTCCGATTGGGCTACTTTGCATGTGGGCGGGGCCACGGAATGGCGGCAGCTATGATAATGAGGCTCATTTTGGGGAAGTTTTTCTTTTTTATCAAGATGTTGTGGCTACGAAATAATGTCGACCGTACGTGTTATTAATGTATTAATATCGTATGATTACAGGCCTTGTCCGTAGCCGTAAGATTAAAGGTCCGTTTTTATTTTTCTATCTGAATGTAAATTTTGTTTCCTTTCCTTTTCGAGAAGGAAAAATGTCGTGCTAAGTTTAATTCTGTCATTGATCGCGTTTTGTAAAATGTCGGATACGCAGAGGTTGGAACACGCCAACTTTTACGCCTTTCATTTTGCAAGTACTATGAGTACGTTTTTAAAGTACACGTATTAAATGAAAATTGAGGGTTTCTTGGTTGCCGATAACTCTGAATTAAAACTAAAAATAAATTTGATTGATTACAGGTGCTGAAATAAATGCGTAGTTATGGCTAAATGAAGGTTTTCAGGGCTTATATTGGCCTGTGTACGCCTATAGAACATCTTTTCGGATTTTCCTAAACTTGTGGAAAACTTGTAACAATTTCAGGCGAATTTCTATTCTACAATTGGTGTAAAAAATATAAAAATAACGAATAAAATAAAGACAAATTATGAAACTGTAAAAATAAATTAATAACGGAAAAAGATAAATACAAAAAAAAAAAAAATCAGTCTAGAAGCATATAATAGAGGAACTCAATAATTTTGAGCTTATTTTGATTTGAAAAGAACTGTAGGTCAGTTACAAAAATGTTTATAGGCCTAATATTTAAAAGTTACGATGTAGGCCTACGTTTCTTGTTTGGAGAATTTATAATTTCTATATTTGTGTCTAAATACTGTTTAACTCACAGAAATAGCCTATCTAAGAAAAGTAAGGGAGTGTGCATTTAAATATACATTATTTGAAATATTTTGTTTACCTATTCTAACATTTTACTATACGAAAAACTTAAAATAAATTATATCCTTATATATAATTCTGTAAGCGAAATTTTAGATTCAAAATTGTGGGAATTTGGTAGGTCGGAGGATGATGGGAGAGGTATCAAATTAAACGTATCGATTCAAGGAACGAGGGTAAAATATAAGTTTTTTCTAAAATTAAGAACTAAGGCGTTTTTGAGGTCCCCGAAAAACGAAAAATCCCCATAAGAAATACATGAGAATACATTAAATCATTTTGTATTAAATTAAAAACATAAAACAGCTGTTCTGTAAAATAATATGACAGTTAATGTAAATTATATTTTTTAATTAAATCTGCTACTTATTAACCTATAAAAGATACACGTTGAAGAGAAACTTTATAAGTGTGATTTTTGGAAGGTTGTATGGCTGTTCTATTAACTTTTCATACATTTATACTAATATTAAAAAGAGGTAAAGTTTGTTTTTTTGTTTGTTTATATGTAGGGGGCACTGCTGGCACTACTGAACCGATTGAAAAAATAGTTTTACTAATTTAATAAAAAGCTACACTTTCCCTGAGTAACATAGGCTATAATTCATTTCGATAAAAACCTTTTTTTATTTCAATATTTGTAAATTCAGTCGGGAAAAATTCTTAGGTTAGGCCTAGAATGATAAACCAGCACATGTATTTACATTTATTACCATAGCTACCAATTCAATAAAATAACGGATAATATAGCTGTTTGTTCCAATATTTTCATTAACAGCTGATTTCAAAATTTGAAGCAATTATTTTTGTATTTCTAGCTTTTAGGTTAGGGTTTTAAAGTGTAGACCTGAGCCTTTTGCTGGTTCTTTTAACCATTATTATAGCTGCTGTTATCGAATATAAGAAATAATTTGATTTGAACATTTATCATTATTTATCATCTTAGTTTTGAGGTTATTATTAATCGTACAACTTTATTATAAATAATACATAACATTTCTTTTTAGAATGTTCCATTGGGGGTTGGCGTGCGGAGCACGCAGGGGTCTCCCCAAGTAAACATACTAATAGCCTACTATATAAACGAAAAAACAACGCGACCTTGAACATTGTTGGCTGTTACCACTACAATAACAAAAGAACCAATAATTTATAATTAGCTTATTTCAAAATGACCTATTTATAGACAAATTAGTAGACTATATTTTAAACAATATTGGAAAACGAAGTCAATTTAATAACTTTAAATGGAATGTTCGAAATAGCCTGAATTTTAAAACATAAAATGAAAAATGTTTATTAAATTGGGGTCTTCTATACCTTGCAAAAATATGCACTTCGTATTACCGTGTTTCGGACGCCGTTTTTCAACCTAAAACGTTGTGAAACATCTTAAATTGTTCTTAAAGGCTTTGTTCTTTTGTCTTATATCTCGTAATTGAAAGAAATCGTCGGCAACTTCTTTTAATCAACAGTTTAAATGAGTAAAAAACGATTATTTTTAACGCATTTTTTGGGAGTTTTAAGCAATAATTTCCATATTTTAAGGTAACACGTAAAAAATATAAAGCCTTCTTTATAGCTTAAAGTAGTTTCCCAGATTATTAATTTATAAATAGCATCCGAAACACGGTATTACGAATGCATGTTTCAACGATTTTGCGGCTTGAGTCAGGCCTTTTGCATTAAAATCATACTGTACACTCGAAAGTTTTCTTCAAGGTAAAGAAGAGCCTTAATATATTTCAAGTTATTTGATAATTTTCGGTTAGGTTTATTAAAACAAGATAATCCTTTCTGTATTGAAAGTTCAACAGTAGGCTACTTAATAGTATGGCTCCAACAATAACTATAAACTTTATCATTTCATCGCAGTTTTATCAGTAAGCTAAGCCGAACACTAGGCCTACTGCATTACAGCAGTAGATTTATCTGTTTTGTTTGAAATAAAATAATCACTTTTCTTTCTTTCAAAATCGTTACTGTTATGCATCGCAACCTAACAAAATAGTTGACAAAATTTAAGCTTGATTTACAAAATGTAGACTAATTTGTAAAATGTATCGATAAATAAAAGTTGTGTTTGAAATCCTTGTTACTGATTAACATGCTTTGATTCGATTCAGCGAAACCTAGCCTACATAATTATTGTTATTTCATAAAATTTAATTTGTATTATGTTACGTACTTAGTAGTCCAGTAAAAATAGACAAAAATAGGCCAAAAGCTGGTAACCCGGTGCAGGTTAACCGATTTTTATGATTTTTTTATTTGTTCGTCTTGGTACGTAGATTAAAGTTAAAAGAAATGTTTTCTCTTTGTTTTTTTTAGAAATGTACAGGAAAAGTTATAAAATGTTCCAAACTCAAATTGTTCAAATTCTTATATCTCAACTTCTAAAACAAATATTTGGGTGAAACTTGTAATTTGGGTGTTTTGGGAGGCATTGATCACGAATATATATAAAATATGAAAATTAATCATGGTAGATACAAAATGGCTGCCATTTTCCTAAAAAAATCAACTGTTTTTGAGGTTTAAAAAAATATTTCTTATGTAAATTAATTTTTATTTCATCTTTAGTCGCTAAGCACGAATATGAGATCAAAATAAAAAATTAACTGGGTGTGCTTAAGACCACACTTTGGAAGTGATAACTTCTATGACTACGGGGATTTTTAACTCGGTAAATGTGTACAATTATAAGGATTATAAAACTGTAGGCCTATTTGTTCAAATTGTTTATTTATATCCGTTATTATATATTTAAAGAAAGGTAAAAATATTATCTTTTAGTTACCTTTTATTTCATATTGATAGATCAAATGATTTAGAAGTTGTTAATATTACAGTAAAGAAATTAATAATCAAATATGTTATACAAAGATGTACGAATGTTTGCGAAGTTAAACAGTAGGTATCCTTCTTTAAATTTGTATAAACGAATATATTGATGATCAAAGGTTAGTTTTATATACAGTTTATAACCCCAAAGCAAATCTTATAACGTGTAGAAGCCCATATAACTTATAGTTATAGAAGCCTACATTAGTTGTATAACTAATATATAAGAAAATTAACATCACAAGAACTTTTAATGGTTGAAGTTGTAAACATAACCCCAAAATATAATCTATGCTGGGTTTTGTTTAAGAATTACAGATGATGGGCGAAATCAGCTGTTATATTATATTAACTGATTCTTATGTGTTAATTTGATTGCTATGCTAATAAATGTAAATAATGTATTAATAATATTCCCTCTCCACGATCTGACTTGTGTCTAAACAAAAGCGTGACGCGAGATCTCGCGAGAAATCTGGCGTGATGCGAGATCTCGCGGGAAATCTGGCGTGATGCAAGATCTCGCGAGAAATCTGGCGTGACGCGAGATCTCGCGGGAAATCTGGCGTGATGCAAGATCTCGCGAGAAATCTGGCGTGACGCGAGATTTCGAAAACATAGCCAAGTCGAAAGTGCCCAACGGGCCAATAGAAGTTATCACTTCAAAAACAAACAAACATGCTTGCCCAAAACGGCCGCCATAAAAGTGACAAATCATATGAGTTTTGTATCCCAGTAAAATTATAATAACCATAGTATATGGAGAAAGTATTGTATTCGTCAAAATTTTCGAGTTTGAGTTTTTGGTGGAAATATCCGTTTTGGGTCCCCCTGAACCTAAAAAAGTGGTTTTCGGAGTGATGTCTGTGTGTGTGTCTGTATGTGTGTCTGTGTGTGTGTGTCTGTGTGGATGTTATCAGACCTAGAGCCTAAACCAGTCGTCCGATTTTGATGAAAATTGGTATGGAGGTACTAATCCTCGGTATCCAGGCGTTTTTTTTCATTTTTGTGAATTTTTGATTTTTAAGGGTAATTTTCCCATAAAAACCCATAAAATAACGGAAAAAACCAACTTTTCTCAAAAACGGCTGTAACCATTTTGATTAAAATTTTATAGTTTATTAGGGACCTATAGTACTATAAACTGTAAAATTTTAATCAAAATCGTTCGAGCCGTTTTTGAGAAAAGTTGGTTTTCCACTATTTTATGGATTTTTATGGGAAAACAACTTTAATACAAAATCACCTCTCCTACCCCACCCTACAAGTCACCGTGAAGTTTAATAATTTAAATATGTTTGTGAGAAAGTATGTGCCAGTTCCTGGTACCGTTTATTTTATAGTAGCTTGCCACCATTTAAAGTTTAGTACATGTTTTACCTGTACAAACTTATTTACTTAATTTGCTTTTAAAAAAATGTTCAAGTCTTTTAGTAATTATTTTAAATATCATTTATATTTGCACAAATTTAAACAATAATTAATTTGTATTCATTTAAAAAATTTCAGTAGAAAATTTGGACACCGAGTCATTTATTGAAATAATTCGCAATCGACCTTGTTTACGTAACAAGTGATGCATATTCGAATAAAACTTTCGGAAAAAATGCTGGAATGAAGTCTTCTGTACCATGCACTGTTTATGTATATTTTAAATTACACACAAATTGAAGAATTAGTTTTAGAGAAAATTGTTTTTATCGAATACAATTTCGTTAAGACTAGCATATAAGCAGTCTTGATGAAGTTGTCTTCGATAAAAATCAATTTTCTCTACACATAATCTTCAAATTTGTATGAAATTAAAAATATACATAAACAATATATGTATAAATATAATATAGGTACAAAAATTATAGGCCTACATGTACGATTATTTTAAACTAAATAGGCCAGCAACTTTATGAACGCATAAGTATCAATAAACATATTTGTATTCAAAAAATTTTTTTTAATAGAAATAATCATCCGATTTGTTTGAAATTTATGACATATTTATTTAAATAATATATAGGCTATATACAGGGGTGGCAAAAAGTCCCGGAACAACCCAATATCTTTTT